>JAHUXG010029557.1:0-93065 GCA_020740815.1 Sciurus niger | reverse complement strand
ATTTTACCATGTCATTTTACCATATAGATTAAACTTTGGCTTATATCAGAACATTAGGATTTCACCTTAGGAAAAACCTTAAATAGCTTTAGCTGTTTTACATACATACAACCAACTTAGTTACACACAGACTTGTTGAAACTTGCCCTTTGTTACACACAGACTTTCTTATCCAGAAACATTTTCTTTTCCTTTTTATTAAATATATTTCCAAACCCAGAACCTTTTATTTTCTCTTTCCTATTTGTTGACCCCTTTTGTTCACATTCTGAAACAACTCTTATGAAATTTTTGAATTCAGATAAATCACCTTATTTTAATAAGATTAAATATTTTGTTGTTTATAGTACTCTTAATTGAAACACAGTTGAAACTTTTGGGACCCTTTATATATAGAATTCCACTTGTTAGGACATAACTTCTAATAACCTTGTTTTTAGTTTAGTGATGACACAAAGTAAGTTTAAACCCTTTTATTTACCAACCTATGAAAACACCAATAATGTTTAAGTATGATACCCCATGGAATTTGAGGAGTTAAGAGTACTTGATGTTATTTAACAATGAGCATTTTAATTTTGTAAATTAACCAGACGTCTCTACAAACACATTTGAGTAATCCCATACATGTTAACTCCAATTTATTTATTTTATAAGAACCAAGATATCAGACAAGTGTCCTGAACAGGATCTGTTGCCTCTTTCCTGCTGAAGAAAAGTCCTAGAAGCAATTGATATTAGACATTGTTTAACATTAACATTTTATTAGTTTGACCACCTGGAGACTTGCAAGTTATTTTTAAAGATATTTTACTTTTATTACTTTACCCAATTTAAATTGAACCTTTTTAAATCACGTGAATAAAAGTATTTGGATCCATTTTTAAATTTTAATTTTTAGAGCGCTCAGTTTTGATGCAGACAAAACATGACATTAGACAGCACAACATAACACATAACACAAAATTAAAGGCCTTGTAACTTTATAGGTAAATGTTCATTGCAATGAAACAGCTGTTTAAAAACTTCAGTTGAATAAAAAATAGAACTGATCAAAAATAAAATCATTAACCTAGGTATGTAGGATCAAAATTATGAGCTCAAAAATACAGCATTAAAGAAAAAACAAAACAAAACAAGAATCCTGAAGAATAAGTTAGTTTTATGTAGCGGCCCAGGAGTTTAAAATGGACACTTTTTTTTCTTTTCTTCTTATCTTTAGGTTACCCCCCTTTTCTCCTTGAGACGCTGTAGTTACATTCCAATGTGACTTTAGCAAGGCCAGGCAGGGGGAGGGAGGATCATCCAGGACTTTTTAACCCCTTTTTTACCTGGTTGAGAAATCAGGTTAGGTTTGAATGCAGAAAATCATGAAACAATTATCTCTTACAATATTAAGAATTGATCCAAGACACAAACAAGCCACACAACAAACACAAAAATAACACACCACACACACAATTTGGTACCCCTTTATAAATTGAAACTAACTAATTTTACCGGGCAACGAGTCTGCCTTTTGTGAACTTTTACCGGTCTTTCAGTCTATTAACCTCTCTCTGTTACCGGGCTTAAAGCCTATTAATCTTTCTCTGTTACCGGGCTTTCTAGCCTTACTTATTTTATTACTTTATTGTTTTATTATTTTATTACTTTATTACTTACCACTTATTTTACCCTTGTCTGTGAAAAATTATTGTTCTTATGAAATTTTTGAATTTAGCCTAGTTTTAGACAGTTCTATTCCTATGATTAAATCTTACAGCACTAAGAGGTAGTTTACTAGTTTAAACACACAAACAAAAAGACAAGCGCGCGCACGCACACACTCTCTCACGCACGCACACACATATACAGTTTGGTACCACTATATAAATCTGTATCTGGCCACTTCACTCGTCCCTCCTATGGGGAACCTTTTGTGATGAATTGTCCCTCCCACGGGGATCCTTTTGTGATGAATTGTCCCTCCTATGGGGATCCTCTTGTCTACATTGAAAGCATCCTTTGGGGCGAGCTTGTATGGCTTGAGCAAATGCTGCAGCCATAACCTGTCCCTGAATCACTGGCTCTGTATCTGATTCCCACTGAACTGACCAGTACCTGTTAGCATTTCTAGATTCCACTGTGGATTAGCAGCAGCAGCATTTCTGCGTGCAGTTTCCTGGCAAAAATCCTGATTTTGAACCTTCCATTCGATATATTGCCCTCCACACAAAACTGCTCTTACCAAATTGCTCCAATCATCAGGAGTAAGAAAGAGGGTAGACATAGATTCTACAATAGATACTGTAAATGCTGCTTGTGGTCCATAAGTACTAACTGTTTCTTTAAGCTGTTTTACCAATTTAAAATCCAAAGGCTGATGAAACCTTTGTTGATTTTGATCTTCCATAACAGGGTAAAACCCTCTTTCAATCCCATAGATTTCTTTCCATTTTTTTTATTTTACACTCTGAACAAGAGCATTACTTACTATGACTTGAGTTAAAGGGCGGAGGCCATCCATAAGGTGGCGCTGAAGGAGCTCAAGTCACTTTCTGAGTTACTTCCTCATTTATTTTAAAGTGGCCACAGGCTTTACTTTCTCTTTGTGTCCTGTCTGCGGTTTCGTTAGCACTTCCTCCCTCTTTTTCCACTGCGCCGCTGCATATTTTTGTAAGCTCAATTCTTGTAAAGCCTTTTGTAACGCCTTTTCTTTGTCTTCTAGCTGCTGTCCTATACTCTCCAATTCCCTTAATGCCTGTTGACTAATTGAACCAGCTTGAGAACACTTTGTTTCTTCACTAATTTTATTTAACTCCATCTCTGAGAGTCCCTCTTCGCTCTCATCAGAATCTGACTGAGCGCTAACAGAGCCCTTTTGTGACTCTTCTTTTACCTTTTCTAACACTTCCTCTCCTGCGCAACTGCCTTTTGTAAAGCCTCCCGAGGGGAACGCAAACAAGTTCTGACTAATGACCAAACTGCTAACGTCCCTGGGAGCGTTACCGGACAGCGCTTTAAATCTTCCCCCAGGTGTTCCCACTGTGGGATATTTAGCAATCCTTTCTCCAAAAACCAAGGTGAAATCTCCTCTACCTGCTTTAAAAATGCCCGAGCAGTTTTTGTCTTTAAGGAAGTGCCGTTAGCTTTAAGAATTTCTTTCAAGGGACCTTCCATTCGATATCTAGCAACCTCGTTCCCCATTTTTTGAGGAAACTTTAACCTCTCGTTCCTAGGAACTTTATCGCAATCACAATATTCTTGTCTCTAGGAAACTTCCCTGTCCACTGACAGATCTGGGTGCACACTTTCACGGATCATTGCTCACCTCACTCACCTCTCCGCGGCACGTAAGATTCCCAGGTTTCGGCACCACTTGTCGCTCTCGCCAGCAAGAACGACCCGGAGACGTGATGGGTGGCAAACTTCTTTATTAACAGCAGATTCTTCTTCTTTTTAGGGAAGTTATTGTCACTTATATAGGTTGTATCAACTAATTAGAATATTCATGATATGTGGGGAGAAGATAGACGTATATGGGTATAACTTGAAGCACCTAAGAATCACGCAAGAATCATGCAGAGGCCCTGCCCAATTACTGAGACTTCCTCAAGGTGAAGTTAGTTGTTTGCGTGCAGAATAGCAGTTTTTCAACCGCACTGGCAGCTTGCCAGGCGCCATCTTGGCCAGGCTCCACCTAGGGCCAGGCGTCCGGCCGAAACTCCGACACCAACTAGTTCCTTGTTGAATATGGTAGCTGTAGTGTTTTGCTCTCTTATCATAGGAGCACTCTTAACCAAGATAGGCATTTCTTTGAGAAGGAACAAAACATGGTTAGTGTAAGAAAATCCCATGGAAGCACACCAGACATGGGAAATCACATAAGAAAGTTTATTAAGCAAACAGAGTGTCTCCCTGCAGGGTAAGAGAGAAATTGTGAGGAAAAGAGAAAGGAAAGAGAAAGGGTGTGTTCTAGAGAGAATGGAAAGCCAGGAGGATAGAGAAAAGTGAGGAAGACAGACAGAAGGATGGGAAAAGATGGCGGGAAGCTATAGTAAACAGTTGAATTCCGCTGGGCTAACAGGAGACCAATATTGGAGAAGGATACTTGCAAGCTGACTGATGAACCAATAGCTAGCTAGGATGTTCACAGATTGACAAGTGGTTGTGAGGTGGGGAAAATGGCTGCACCAGAAAGCTCATGTGGAGCAACTTTATACATCACAGTTAGCAAGATTTTGAATGGAAGTGGATGATTAAAAGTACAATGGAAGTGATATTCTGGAAGCTAGTCTCAGGGCAATGACTCCAGAGGGTTTTACAGCAAGTGTAACAGTAGGAGTTTTGAAAACTGGATGAGGTGTTTTTTTTTTTTTTTTTTTTTTTGCTGCCAGCAAATATGATATCACTGTTCATAAGAGACAAGTTCTGCTTCCTCATATGTTGAAGTATGATGCCAGAGAAGAATGCGAAGTTGTTGTGCCCAAAGGCTCGAGACCCCACAAAGACCACCAGAGACCATGATCAATGCAAGCAACAAAGAGTCATTTATTAGCAAGCTCGAGCTTGGTCCTCTGCACCCTCAGAAACCGGTGATGCTAAGAGGCCCTGAGCCCTCATTTAGCAGGGTTTGTATAATGAAAGGCAAGCAGTTATACAGTGTTCTTTCTAATTGGTTAACATATAAAATTGTAAAGCATGTTATATTAACTTATTGATTATACAAGGTCCTATAGTTAAAGCTAGTAGCAACAATAATAGGGGTCTCAATATAGCAGACACCAGAGTAGTTAACCAACGGGAAAAATTGAACCAGGATTTAAACCAGCTCTGATTAGCTTCCCATTCTTTCTTTCTGTTTGCTAGTCCTTCTCTGACTTTTGCCATGTTATCCTTGATTATCCCAGAGTGATCTATATAAAAACAACATTCTTCTCCTAGGGCAACACATAAGCCTCCTTGTTGTAAAAATATTAAGTCCAAATATTAAGTCTTCTGTTTTGTAAGACCACTTCAGCTAGGGAAGTTAAAGATTGTTCTAAATGAGAGATTGAATCTTCCAAATGCTCCATGTCCACATCTATCGCTGCTCTTAGATTGGAGTAATGTCGGTTCTGAGTGACTAAGGAAGCTACTCCAATTCCTAACACTCCCAAGCTAGCCCCAAGTAGCAGACTAAGAGTTAGAGTGGTAATAGGTTTCCGTTTTTGTCGAATGGGGTTCTGTTTCAGGCCCCATCCTTGTTCAATCATAGTCATAAAACTCTGGTGCACGTGGTAAATTAGCCATGGAAACAATCTGACTAGAACACAATAATCCTTTGACTGTTTTAACACACTCCAGTGGATGCAGGGGGTGAGTCCAGAGGAGTAAGCCCACCAGGTATCATTGTGGGGTATTATAAAAGAATTTTCTGCTTCCGGTTGGATTCCCCATGTCGAGCGACAGAGGGACCAGCTGGCATAGGGCACTGCTCCTAAACAGAGCCCTTGCCCTGACACTTGCTCTAGGGTTAGGGACTGTGTAGATCACCAACGGCAATCCTGGAGTTTGGTGGAGATAGCAACATATGCTTGCACTGCTTCTCCCTCATAATATGGGGGGAAAGTGTCATAGCAGAGCCAGCAGGACCCGGTCAAATTAGGATAGGTGACATTGAGCACCAGGAAGGACCAAGACAAAAGGCTCAGAAGGGGATGAGCTTCTGTTTGAATTGGATCTACAATTGACTGTTCATGGGGTTGTTTAGTCCTTAAGTAGGGGGTACTTAAGGAGTGGATGGTCAGTTGTGGGGTATTTGGGAAGCTAGTAACTAATTTAATAATTTTTGGACTAATTTGGGAAGCTAGTAACTAATTTAATAATTTTTGATGGGTGTAGTCAAAATGACCATGCACAGGTCCTTCCACCATGGTTCCAAGATACTCTGTCAGTGTCGCTTCAATAGGACCCAATTACCTGGGTGGAAGTTGTGAGGAGCAGGAGGTGGGCCTGACTCGTACAGGCTTTTGAGCTTAGGCAAGACTTCTCTGTGGGCCCTCTGCAGGGCATGGAGAGAAGATAAAAGTTCAAAATCATCTACATTTTCTTCTTTTAAAAGTTGCTCAGTCAGATCAGGGAGTATCGGAGGTGGGGTCACAAACATGATTTCATAAGGGGTGAGTCCCATCTTGTAGGGAGAATTACGCACCCGATATAGGGCATAGGGAAGGAGAGCCACCCAGTTACTGCCAGTTTCCAGGGTTAATTTGGTTAAGGTCTCTTTTAAAGTTCTGTTCATTCTTTCTACCTGTCCTGAGCTTTGGGGTTGATAAGCACAATGTAGTTTACAATTTGCCCCAAGTACTGAAGCCAGCCCCTGACTTACCTGTGAAGTAAACACTGGCCCATTGTCACACCCTATCATTACAGGAAATCCACACCTTGGCAGGAGGTCTTCTAAAATATTTTTAGCCACTGTCTGTGCAGTTTCTTGCTTGGTGGGAAACACTTCGACCCATACTGAAAAAGTATCTACAAAGACTAATAGATATTTATACCCATAATTTCCAGGTTTTTCTTCAGTGAAATCAACTTCCCAATATGCCCCTGTCCTATCCCTCCTTAATCTATTTCCTGATTCCCACTTGCTATATCCTGCATTTGTTAACTTAAAACCCTGCAACGTTTGACAATCTGTTTTATCTTATTTTGCACACCTTTAATTCTAATTCCTGACTGCAGCATCCAGTCCTGTAATTTTCTTGTCCCCATGTGGGTGGTCTGGTGGAGTCTGCGCAACACTTTCTGTCTCATTAGTTCTGGAAGTATTATCTGGTTTTTAGAGTCTTTCCACCATCCATCTAAGCATTGGGCTAGTGGTTGCTGGCGAATCCATGATAAGTCCTCTTCCGTGTAGGTTGGGTCTTTTGGAAGGGTTCATGGGCCAGAGTCTGGGAGTTGAGCAACCGTAATCAAGTCTCTCCGGAGGGCTATTTCACGTGCCACCTTATCTGCTAAATAGTTGCCCCTGGATACTGGATCAGATGTTTTTTGATGCCCAGGGAAATGTACGATAGCCAATTTCTTGGGTAACCAGAGGGCATCTATCAGGGACACAATTTCTTCCTTGTTTTTTATAGATTTCACTTCTGCAGTTAGTATTCCCCTTTCCCTCTAGATAGTCCCATGAATTTGGGCAGTTGCAAAGGCATAATGGTGGTCCATGTATACAGTCAATTTTTTGTCTTTTCCCATAGTTAGAGCCTTAGTCATGGCTATCAGTTCTGCCTTTTGGGCAGAGGTACATATTGGTAGGGGCTCAGCCCAAATCACCTCTGTCTCAGTTACTACTGCTGCACCTGCATACCTTTGACCCTGATGTAGAAAGCTACTCCCATTCGTGAACCATACAGCATCTGCATCAAGCAGTGGATGATCTTGCAGGTCTTCTCTAAGCCCATGAACCTGGGCTAGGATTTCTGAGCAGTCACGCATGGGTGTGTCCAGGTCAGGGTCAGGCAGCAGTGTAGCAGGGTTGAGAGCTGAGGGTGCCTGAAAAATAATCCTGAGAGTGTAAAGTAATAGGCTCTGATAAAGTGTGAGCTGAGCATTACTGAGCCATCGATCTGGAGGTTGTCTCAGGATTCCTTTAGCCTGTGGAGTGATCACATGTAATTCTTGTCCCATAGTCAATTTATCAGCATCTTTAACCATTAGGGCTGTGGCGGCAATCATACGTAGGCATGGGGGTCAGCCCGCAGCCACTGGATCCAGTTTTTTTGACAGGTATGCTACTGTTCTCCTCCAGGGGCCTAGTCATTGAATCAAGACTCCTTTTGCTATCCCTTTACTTTCATCTATATAGAGAGAGAACGGTTTAATGACATTGGGAAGTCCCAGGGCTGGGGCTGACAAGAGGGCATCCTTGATTTGTTGGAATGCTGTATCTGCCTCTATTGTCCAATTGAAAGGCTGCTTGTCTTTTGTGGCCACATACAGTGGTTTGGCTAATTCCCCAAACCCTGGAATCCAGAGTCGACAGAAGCCAGCTGACCCAAGGAATTCCCTTACTTGGCATGGAGACTGGGGCTTTGGGATTTATAGAACAGTCTCTTTTCGGGCTTGGTTCAACCATCATTTACCTCCCCTTAGGAGATAGCTCAAGTATGTTACCTCAGGTCTGCAGATTGGAGCTTTCTTTGCTGACGCCTGATATCCCAAGGTGTCCAGTGTCTGGAGTAAATTTTCTGTTCCTCAGATACATTCATCCCATTTTTCAGCAGCTATAAGGAGATCATCTACATATTGTAACAAAGTTAGGTTGGGATGATTTGGCCTGAACTCACCCAAGTCCTCATGTAGAGCTTCATCAAACAAGGTGGGAGAAATTTTGAATCCCTGCGGCAATCTTGTCCAGGTAAGTTGTCCATTGATACCCTTATCAATGTCTGTCCATTCAAAGGCAAATAGCTCTTGGCTCTTTGGAGCTACAGACAAGTTGAAAAAGGCATCTTTTAAATCCAGCACGGTATACCATTGTCTGTAAGGAGGAAGCGCACTCAGAATTGTATACAGATTATGCACAGTAGGGTGTATGTCCGCCACCCTTTTGTTTACTTCTCTTAGGTCCTGAACTTGGCAGTACTCGTTCGAGTTGGGCTTCCGTATTGGAAGCAGGGAGTGTTCCATGCCGATCGGCAAGGTCGTAGTACTCCTTGGTTCAGCAGTCACCTGACATGGAGGGTTATTCCTGTTCAAGCTTCCCTGGTCATGGGTTATTGTTTAACCCTAACAGGGTTAGCTCCTGATTTTGTTTCTATATAGAGGGCGGGCTGATGTTTAGCTAACTCAATTCCCCCAGTCTCTGCCCAACATCTGGGAACCGCTGTACCCAGTCTTCAATGTTTTTATCAGGGGGTTGCGGCTGCTGGTGTAATCAATATTCATCCTCCAAAGTAAGAGTTAGCATAGGTAACAATTTTCCTTGCCCATCTGTTACCTGGGTGCCTTCGGGGTGAAAATGAATTTGGGCCCCAATTTTGGTTAATAAATCTCTTCCCAAAAAGGGATAGGGGCTGTCGGGTATGACTAAGAATGAGTGGGACACTTTTCCCATTCCCAAGTGTATTGTTCTTTTGGTTGTCCAAGGGCACTTTTTAATCCTTGTAGCCCCTTGCACCCATGAGGTACTTGTTGATATTTTTTCTTGAGGGTCAGTCAAAGCTGAATATTGAGCTCTTGTATCCACAAAAACTGCACTGGAGTCCCCTCCACTTTCAGAGTTACCCTAGGTTTGGGGAGGGGTTCTGAACCCCGTCGCCCCTAATCATGCATTTCATCATGGGTGACCAGGATTGATGGTCTCCTACTCGTCCATTTACCATCTCTGGTTGTATGATTTCTTTTTTTAGGGCAATCTTTAACCCAATGACATTCCTCCTTACAGTAGGCACACTGATTCTGACCCAGATCATGCGCTCTGGAGTTCCCAGGTGGTGGTCGATTACTCGGGAGTCTGTTTCATTCCTTTTCTGCTCTCCCTCCCTGCACTGCTACTGCTAATGCTTTGGTTATCTGCCTAGCAGCCCTATGTTGCTTTTCCTCTGGTGCATCTCTGTTACTGAATACCCACTGGGCTATTCTCATTAAGTCTTGAATACTTTTCCCTTCTAAATCCTCTATTCTTTGTAACTTATGCCTTATGTCCGGTGCTGCCTGGTTAGCAAAGCTCATTACTACTGCTGCCTGATTCTCGGGTGACTCTGGATTCATAGGAGTATACTGTCTAAATGCCTCCATTAATCTTTCTAAATAAGCTGAGGGTGATTCCTGTCTTTCTTGCATGACTGAACACACCTTGGCCAAATTAATGGGCTTACGAGCTGCTGCCCAGGGACCCCCCATTAGAGTCTGGCGATAAACCCAGAGCCTCTGCCTACCTTCAGCCATATTGTAGTACCATTCATCTTGTGGAGGCCTGGACAAGGGGAAAGAAGCATTCATTAAGTCAGGGTTTACAGTGGGTTGTCCGTCATCCCCTGGGACCAATTTTCTGGCTTCCATCTGGATTCTTTCATGCTCCTCGGTTGTGAACAGAATCCAGAGTAGCTGCTCACAGTCATCCCAAGTAGGCTGATGAGTGAACATGACGCTATCTAAAAGGGAAATCAAGACTTTAGGGTTGTTCAAAAACTTAGCAGTTTGTTTTTTCCAGTTATATAAATCGCTTGTAGAGAAGGGTCAATATTGAAGCCGGGGATTGCCAGCATTGTCTGGTGTCCCAGTTTCTCTGAGGGACAGAGTGATTGTGGAATCTGGAGCTTCTGGTCGGGAGGGGCAGGCTGCCCACTGAACATGGCCTCGCATTCTCTTTGCCAGCCCCCCCCAAGCCAGTTCTTTCTTCTTCATTTCCGGCTGCAGAAGCTTCTGTCTCTTCTGTAGCCTCCTGTCCTGGGTCCTGAGGAGGAATAGGGACTTGCATATAAGGAGGGAGGTTAAAGAGAAGGGGGTATGGATCTTCCTCCGGGAGAATAGGATGAGGAGCTGTGGGCTTTTCTGACGAGTCTAACTTCTTTAGGGCAAGCATCTTAGTTGCGGGAGAGGGCAGTGGCAGTAGGAAGGGAGAAAGCCAGGTTGGAGGGTTATTATCCACTAAGTTTTCCCAGGTTAAAATGTATGGAATTTGATCTGGGTGGCCAATTTTCCCTGATTGGAAGATTTTATCTTTGATCTTTCGGATAGTTGGGAGGTGGAAGGTTCCCTCTGGGGGTTATCCCACTTGGAAGGTGGGCCAGTCTGACCTGCAAAAGGATACAAGTTTTCTTTTATTGATTTCAACTGACAAATTATGTGCTCTGCCTTCAACCTCCCCAAAATGGCTGACCACGATAGCCAAAGGGGTACTTCGAGTTTGGCCCATCTCTACAGCAATTATATATCCAACTATGGAGAGGAGGAGAGATGTAAAGGTTAGATAACAAAGAAACTGGGCCAGACGACGCCGATGTGGGTTGGAAATGTCGTTACAGCAGAGAGCTGCCGCTGGTCGTCTATCCGGTTGAAAACCTGTTCCCTGTATAATTCCAAAAGGATGAAATGAATTTGGCCATTGATTAGTATTTCTCCTTTTTATCAGGAGATCTATAGACCTGTTTTCCTCCAGATTGGAGATGAGAAATTTAAGAATGAGAAATGGTGGGAATAATAACAGACTAACACAATGAAGAACTTAATAGAAGGCAAGAGTAAAGATCATACAGTACAATACATAAACAGTCAGACATGTAGCGTGCTAAATCTAAAATTGGCTAGCTGGTACTTTGTGGACAAAACAATTTCCGATTGCAACAAAGAGGCGCTCAAATGCAACACAAAGTTTGCCAGATGTGACAAAAAGCCGCCCGATGGGTCAAGGGAACGTATCCCAAGACCCTGCTGTGGTCATATAATGCGTCCGCCAGAACTTTGCCAGCCCAGTACCAGAAACTGCAGGTGATCCAGACCAGAGAGAAAAAAATGTGGTAATGCCTTACTCACCAGCTGAAGGTGTCACTTATGACTCTATGATCAGGTGTCTGGGTGGGCTTGGGGCATCCCGGGCAAGTCCCCATATGTTGTGCCCAAAGGCTCGAGACCCCACAAAGAACACCAGAGATCACGATCATTGCGGAAACGGTTGACGCTAAGAGGCCCTGAGCCCTCGTTTAGCAGGGTTTATATAATGAAAGGCAAGCAGTGTTCTTTCTAATTGGTTAACATATAAAATTGTAAAGCATGTTTTCTTAAGTTCTGGGTCACCCTGACCTCCGAGAGGAGGGTTGTCGTTAACAAGGTTTGCTCTTGGGTCAGCCCCCTGGCCTTCACAGATAAGATACGAGAAGAAAATTCTTTGCCAGTTTTACGAGGGGTTGAGGGCAGTTTGGGGAAGTGCCTGTGTTTACACATTCCTTGCCACTTTTATGAGGGGTTGAGGGCAGTTTGTGAAGTGCCTGTGTTTACACAGGTGCGGGCTCCCTCTATCTTTTCAGTATAAATTAACCACAATTCAGGAACATTACACAAACTGGTAGAACATTGCACATACAGCAATAAGAATAGTTATGTGTATTTTACTTATACCTTCAATGGTATATTTGCAATGGTATATCAATGGTATATATGCATAGATGTAATTGTGTTTTCACATACATATTTATCCATTCACCCACAAATTTAGAAAATATAGGTTTGTATATGTCTCACATTTTACCATTCCATATTTCAAAACATATACACTTTCACACATATTTTCACATGTAGATACTTATGAATATTCATGTTTCACCATATATACAATCAATCTCTAATCATATATGGAAGCCAGTAAAAAATTTAATACTAATTCTAACATTTTGTGGAGAACTAATTATATATAAAATAACATGTGATAATGTGAATATTGATGTGTGTTTTGATTGATATATTCAATTATAAGTATTTGTATATGTATTATTCTTTCATGTATACTTTTAAGTTATGTTCCTAAATTTAAAATGTGCATTTATAAAATTCACACTACACTCTTCTATTTCAAAATTTTTATGTTTTACACATATTTTCACTGTACATTCTTATTAATATTCATATTTAAATATATATAAATTTGTTCCCTAAAAAACTCAAAATTTATAACTAACTCTGACTTTACCCATATAACTAAACCCAATTTTATGTAAAAACTGTGCAATGATAAGAATTTTTTGTTACTTTGATTTACATATTCAATTATATATTTGCATATATATCATTATAGATTAATTTATATATCGATGCATCTGTAATTTTAAATAAGTATGTTTGTGGGAAGCCATCTTTATCTAGCAGAATCAGATGGTTTTCTGTCTAGTTCCCCTAAGAGAATGGGTCCCCTAATTCCATTCTATCCTCTCCTTCACAGAAGGAACTCCTCCCAGTCTTGGCCCCCTTTACCTGTGTCTATATATATAAGAGATTTGGGCTACTGCATATTGTTAGAGGCCTGAGTTGGTATGGCCACACCCTTCACACCCCCTCTCATTTAAAAAGAGTATTGACTCTTGTGTGTTTATTGAGTAGGTAAGTTATGGGTAATTGAAGAAACACCAACATCATCCTCCAGCAGTTAACCCTTTTCTCTTTGATCTGAGACATGGCTGAGATGCCCCCACAATTGGTGCCTGAACAAGGACTGATTGAGAGGATTTTTAGAAAAAAAATAAAGGTAATTTGTTGGCCCTTTCCTGTGTGTCTTGCACATATGTGAATAAGTTTAGTAGTAAGACAGGAAAGGGAATTCCATTATGTGACTTTAAGCCTGGGGTCTTCACTCCCTACAGAGAGGGAAGTAAAATTTATTTTATTTTATTTATTTATTTTTTTATTGTAAACAAATGGGATACATTTGTTTCTCTGTCTGTACATCGCGTAAAGGCATACCATTTGTGTAATCATAAATTTACATAGGGTAATGTTGTTTGATTCATTCTGCCATTTTTTCCCTTCCCCCCACCCCTCCCACCCCTCCCCTCCATCTATACAGTCCTTCCTTCCTCCATTCCTGCCCCCCTACCTAAACCCAACTCCAACCCCAACACTAACCCTTCCCACCCCCCATTATGTGTCATCAACCACTTATTAGCGATATCATTCTTCCTTTGGTTTTTTGAGATTGGCTTATCTCACTTAGCGTGATATTCTCCAGTTTCATCCATTTGACTGCAAATGCCATAATTTTATCATTCTTTACGGCTGAGTAATATTCCATTGTATATATATACCACATTTTCTTTATCCATTCATCAATTGAAGGACATCTAGGTTGGTTCCACAATCTGGCTATTGTGAACTGAGCAGCTATGAACATTGATGTGGCTGTATCTCTGTAATATGCGGATTTTAAGTCCTTTGGGTATAGGCCAAAGAGTGGGAGAGCTGGGTCAAATGGTGGTTCCATTCCAAGTTTTCTAAGGAATCTCCACACTGCTTTCCAGAGGGGCTGCACTAATTTGCAGCCCCACCAGCAATGTAAGAGTGTACCTTTCTCCCCACATCCTCGCCAACACCTGTTGTTGCTTGTATTCTTGATAATCGCCATTCTAATTGGGGTGAGATGGAATCTTAGGTGGTTTTGATTTGCATTTCTCTTATTACTAGAGATGTTGAACATTTTTCCATATGTTTGTTGATTGCTTGTATATCTTCTTCTGTGAAGTGTCTATTCATTTCTTTAGCCCATTTGTCAATTGGATTATTTACATTCTTGTAGAGTTTTTTGAGTTCTTTATAGATTCTGGAGATTAGCGCTCTATCTGAAGTATGATTGGCAAAGATTTTCTCCCACTCTGTAGGCTCTTTCTTCGCATTGCTGATAGTTACCTTTGCTGAGAGAAAACTTTTTAGTTTGAATCTATCCCAGTTATTAATTCTTGCATTTATTTCTTGTGCTATGGGAGTCCTGCTGAGAAAGTCTGGTCCTAAGCCGACATGTTGAAGCTCTGGACCTACTTTTTCTTCTATAAGATGCAAGGTCCCTGGTCTGATTCTGAGATCCTTAATCCATTTTGAGTTTAGTTTCGTGCATGGTGAGAGATATGGGTTTAGTTTCATTCTGTTGCATATGGATTTCCAATTCTCCCAGCACCATTTGCTGAAGAGGCCATCTTTTCTCCATTGCATATTTTTGGCCCCTTTGTCTAGTATGAGAAAATTGTATTTATTTGGGTTTGTGTCCATGTCCTCTATTCTGTACCATTGATCCACCTTTCTATTTTGGTACCAATACCATGCCGTTTTTGTTACTATTGCTTTGTAGTAGAGTTGAAGATCTGGTATTGCGATACCCCCTGCCTCACTCTTTCTGCCAAGGATTGCTTTAGCTATTCTGGGTTTTTTATTCTTCCAGATGAATTTCATAATTGCTTGCTCTATTTCTGTAAGGTACATCATTGGGATTTTAATTGAATTGCATTGAATCTGTATAGCACTTTTGGTAGTATGGCCATTTTGACAATATTAATTCTTCCTATCCAAGAACATGGGAGATCTTTCCATATTCTAAGGTTTTCTTGAATTTCTTTCTTTAGTGTTCTGTAGTTCTCATTGTAGAGGTCTTTCACCTCTTTTCTGAGATTTATTCCCAAATACTTTATTTTTTTTTTGAAGCTATTGTGAATGGGGTAGTTTTCCTAATTTCTCTTTCTGAAGATTCATCGCTTATGTATAAAAATGCCTTAGATTTATGTGCATTGATCTTATATCCCGCTACTTTACTGAATTCACTTATGACATCTAAAAGTTTTCTGGTGGAATTTCCTGGTTCCTCTAAGTATATAATCATATCATCAGCAAATAGGGATAGTTTGAGTTCTTCTTTTCCTATTCGCATCCCTTTAATTTCTTTGGTCTGTCTAATTGCTCTGGCTAGAGTTTCAAGGATGATATTGAAAAGAAGTGGTGAAAGAGGGCATCCCTGCCTTGTTCCAGTTTTTAGGGGGAATGCTTTCAGTTTTTCACCACTTAGAATGATATTAGCCATGGGCTTAGCATAGATGGCCTTTACAATGTTAAGGAATGTTCCCACTATCCCTATTTTTTCTAGTGTTTTGAGCATGAAGGGGTGCTGCATTTTATCAAATGCTTTTTCTGCATCTTTGGAAATAATCATGTGATTCTTCACTTTAAGTCTATTGATATGGTGAATGACATTTATTGATTTCCTGATGTTGAACCAACCTTGCATCCCTGGGATGAAACCCACTTGATCATGGTGCACTATCTTTTTAATATGTTTTAGTATGCGATTTGCTAAAATTTTGTTGAGAATTTTTGCGTCGATGTTCATTAAGGATATTGGTCTGAAATTTTCTTTCCTCAATGTGTCTCTGTCTGGTTTAGAAATCAGGGTAATATTGGCTTCATAGAATGAGTTTGGGAGAGTTCCCTCCTCTTCTATTTTCTGGATTACTTTGAGAAGTATTGGAATAAGTTCTTCTTTAAAAGTTTTGTAGAACTCGGCTGAGAACCCTTCTGGTCCTGGACTTTTCTTTATTGGAAGGCTTTTGATGACTTCTTCTATTTCATTACTTGAAATTGGTCTATTTAAATTGTGTATGTCCTCCTCGTTCAGTTTAGGCAATTCATATGTCTCTAGAAACCTGCTGATGTCTTTGAAATTTTCTATTTTGTTGAGTATAGATTTTCAAAATAGCTTCTAATTATGTTTTGTATTTCAGTCGTGTCTGTTGTGATATTTCCTTGTTCATTCCGAATTTTAGTGATTTGGTTTTCTCTCGTCTTCTCTTTGTTAGTGTGGCTAAAGGTTTATCAATTTTGTTTATTTTTTCGAAGAACCAACTATTTATTTTGTCAATTTTTTATATTGTTTCTTTCGTTTCAATTTCGTTGATTTCAGCTCTCAGTTTAACTATTTCCTGTCTTCTACTACTTTTGGTGTTGGTCTGTTCTTCTTCTTCTAGGGCTTTGAGCTGTAGTGTTAGGTCATTTATTTTTTGAGTTTTACTTCTTTTATTAAATGCGCTCCATGAAATAAATCTTCCTCTAAGTACTGCTTTCATAGTGTCCCAGAGATTTTGATATGATGTTTCTTTGTTCTTGTTTACCTCTAAGAATTTTTTAATTTTCTTCCTAATATCTTCTGTTATCCATTCATCATATAAAAGCATATTGTTTAATCTCCAGGTGTTGGAGTAGTTTCTGTTTTTTACTCTTTCATTTATTTCTAACTTCAATCCATTATGATCTGATAGAATACAGCATAGTATATCTATCTTCTTGTATTTGCTGACATTAGCTTTGTGGCATAATATATGGTTTATTTTAAGAAGGATCCATGTGCTGCTGAGAAGAAAGTGTATTCACTCCTGGTTGGATGGTATATTCTATAAATATCTGTTAAGTCTAAATTATTGATTGTGTTATTGAGATCTATGGTTTCTTTGTTCAATTTTTGTTTGGAAGATCTGTCCAGTGGTGAGAGAGGCATGTTAAAATCACCTAGCATTATTGTGTTATGGTCTATTTGGTTTCTAAAATTGAGAAGGATTTGTTTAACATACACGGATGAGCCACTGTTTGGGGCATAGATGTTTATGATTGTTATATCTTGCTGATTTATGCTTCCCTTAAGCAGTATGAAATGTCCTTCTTTATCCCTTCTGACTAACATTGGTTTGAAGTCCACATTATCTGAAATGAGGATGGATACTCCAGCTTTTTGCTGAGTCCATGTGCATGGTATGTTTTTCCCCATCCTTTCACCTTTAGTCTATGGGTATCTCTTTCTATGAGGTGAGTCTCTTGCAGGCAACATATTGTTGGATCTTTCTTTTAATCCAATCTGCCAGTCTATGTCTTTTGATTGATGAATTCAGGCCATTAACATTCAGGGTTGTTATTGAGATATGATTTGTATTCCCGGTCATTTGGTTCATATTTAAAATTTTTGACACATCTTGGTTCCTCCTTTATTTGACAGTTCCTTTAGGATAATTCCTCCCTTTGTTGATTTGCTTCTTTGTTTTTTATTTCTTCCTCATGAAATATTTTGCCGAGATTGTTCTGTAATGCTGGCTTTCTTTTTGTAAATTCTTTTAGCTTTTGTTTATCATGGAATGATTTTTATTTCATCATCAAATTTGAAGGTAAGTTTTGCTGGGTATAAGATTCTTGGTTGGCATCCATTTTCTTTCAGAGCTTGAAAAATGTTGTTCCAGGCCCTTCTAGCTTTTAGGTTCTGGATTGAAAAATCTGCTGATATCCATATTGGTTTCTCCCTGAATGTAATTTGGTTCTTTTCTCTCACAGCCTTTAAAATTCTGTCTTTATTTTGTATGTTAGGTATTTTCAATATAATGTGCCTTGGTGTGGGTCTGTTGTAATTTTGTGTATTTGGAGTCCTATAAGCCTCTTGAAGTTGATTTTCCATTTCATTCTTCAGATTTGGGAAATTTTCTGATATTATTTCATTGAATAGATTGTTCATTCCTTTGGTTTGTTTCTCTAAGCCTTCCTCAATCCCAATAATTCTCAAATTTGGTCTTTTCATGATATCCCATAGTTCTTGGAGATTCTGTTCATGATTTCTCACCATCTTCTGTTTGTTCAACTTTGTTTTCGAGGTTAAATATTTTGTCTTCAATATCTGAAGTTCTGTCTTCCAGCTGTTCTATCCTATTGGTTATGCTTTCTATGGAGTTCTTAATTTGGTTTATTGTTTCCTTCATTTCAAGGATTTCTGTTTGGTTTTTTTTCAATATCTCTAACTTTATTGAAATGATCTTTTGCTTCCTGAATTTGCTCTGTTAACTGTCGATTGGTGCGATCATTCAATGCCTGCATTTGCTCTTTCATCTCATTGTTTGCTTCCCTGATCATTTTAATTATGTACATTCTGAACTCCCTTTCTGTCATTTCTTCTGCCATGCTGTCGTTGGATTTATTGATGTAACATCTAGATTTGTTTGGGGCATTTTCTTCCCTTGTTTTCTCATATTGTTCAGGAATCAGTGGGTCATTAAGATATTGCAGATTTCCTCTATCAACTTATAATGTCCCTGAAGATTGCCAGTATATCCCCTCTTATCCTTCAGTAGCCTGAAGTCTTGGAGGAGGTTGATAATGCAGAGCTCCATGAAGAAGCTGCCTCTCTAGGGGTGGTGACCCTCAGGTGGCGTATATTCCCTGCTAGTGGGCAGAGGTGCCTCCACTTGTTGACCAATGGTCATCCAATGGGGAGCTAGACTACGGTCTGAGGCAAAGCCTGTTTGTGCCTGTGTCTCTGGTTTTACTGTCCCTGTGGGAAAACCTCCACCGGCCAGGAAGGCTCACTTGGTGGGGACGTCTCGCTGGTCAGTTGCCCTCCTAGAGGTTCCCCTCAATCTACAACTGCCGCCTGGGCTGGGCTGTCTTCCTCTGCAATGATCCCAGGGGCCTGGACCTACATCCTGGGCTTGGGAGCCTCACCCTTCGCAGGCGAGTCTCCTTAGGCTGCCTCTCCCAGAGAATCTGCCCGCCGCCCTGGAAACTTCGCTCCACCCCTAGGCGTGTCTCTCTGTGGCTCTTCCAGCAAGAAGCCACCTAGCTCCTGGGACCCTGCTCTGCACCAATCGCCTGGCTATGCAGCCCCTCCTCTGAGCCACCACCTGGAGCCCCGTACAATAGCTCCCAGACCCAGAGACCCGCCACACACCTCCTCCTCTGGACAGCCGCCCGGTTTCTGACGCAGTCACTGGGAGTCCAAACAACTCACTTCGGGTCTCCTCCTCCCACCAACCACCCATAGCCCTAGGCAGTCACTCCAAGTCCAAGTGACCCGCCCTGTTCCTCCTCCTCCTCCTCGAGGTAGCCCCCCGGGTGTTCAGGAGCGGTGGCTCCGAGACCAAGTGACTCACCACACTCCTCCTCCAGGCAGGCCACCGGTGTTCAGGAGCGGTCACCTTTAGTCCAATGAACTCACCACTCGCCTCCTCCTCTGGCAACCACCTGTGGCTCTGATTCAGTCACTCCTAGACCAAGCGTCCCACCGCTCTCCTCCTCCAGGCAGTCCCCCGGTGTTCAGGAGCGCTCGCTCTGAGCTCAAACAGCTCACCACGCAGCTCCTCCTCTGGCAACCGCCTGTGGCTCTGATGCAGTCACTCCTAGACCAAGCGACCCGCCGGGCTTCTCCTCTTCCTCCGGGCAACCCCCCGGTGTTCAGAAGCAGACCTTATGGGTCTAAACAGCTCGCCATGCAGCTCCTCCTTGGGCAGCCACCCGGAGCCCCAGTGGTTGCTCCGAGTCCAAGCGCTGTGCTGAGCCGCCTCCTCTACAATGATCCCAGTTGTCCGTGTTTACCGCTCCAGCGGGGGGAGGGCCGTCTCGCCGAGCAACTCCACAAATTCCCTGCGTTCCAGGGCTACCGCCCCATCCGGGATGCCTCCCCAATGGGAGAGACTCACCCGGCGGCTTTGAGTTGGTCCCAAGTCTCTCACTATCTCCTCTTTTGAATCTTGTGTCCTGGAGCAACATGAAATGCAGCCGCCCTCTAGTCCACCATCTTGGCCCCCCGTAAAATTTATTTTATTCAAGTATATTCAATACTTTTCCAGAATGAAAATTCAGTGGAAAGAACATAATTCCCACAGTTCTTTAAATGGACACCTAATTGCTTTAAATACTACATACTCAATCAGGCAGGTCTGCCTGCCTCTGTGTGATCTGTATGAAACTGAGAATTAACTTGACTGAGATATGTGCAAATATTTAGAATCCTGGGTAAAATAGAACCTAATCAGGAATTCAGAGAAAATCTCTAACTTAAGAAGAGGAAATTACATAGCAGTTTTCCTCATTTAAATATGTATGTTCCCACCACAGCTTTCAGCCCTCCAGAAAAAGAATGGTTTCTGCTCCTGGGCAGAGAGGATGGGAAAGCCTAATAAGAACATAGCTACTCCCTGTTCAGGCAGAGCCCCTCATGGCCAAGCCAAGATGAAAGGAGAAATAGCATGGGAATTGGAAGAAACATTGGCAGGCTATGGGAATTTTAAAAACATGCCTAAGAGCACAATTGAAAATGTAAAGATAATTGGGACTGTAATAGAAACTCTCTTTTATTTGGATCAAGATATTGATTTATGGACTTTGGGAGATTTAATCATGGGACTTAGAAATTCTATTAAGATCTTTAAATCTAAGAGTCAGAAATATTCATCCTCCAGGACCTCTTTGTTTTCTGGGAACATATTAAAAAAGTTTTTGATAGTTAAGCAGTTCCCCATGGACAAAAAGATTCTGAAGGATAGGGGCAAAATTTTTATTCAGAAGACTGGAAAGCAAACAAAGTTAAAGAAGGATAATTTAGCATGGGACCTTTGTAATTTGCATTTGAACTTTTTGCTCTAGTTGAAGTCAGGATTGAGAAGAGGCAGTCAACATAGAATACAGAATATGGTCAGATTGAGGATGCAGGCCATCAGTCTGGAAAGTTAAAAATGCCCCTGGGAAATTAGAATGTCAGTGTTTCCAGAGCCCTTTAGATCACCAAAGTTGTTGTTAGAGGCCAGACCTGGTATGGCCAGACCTAACATGACCCCTCTCATTTAAAAAGAGTATTGGCTCTTGTGTGTTTACTGAGTAGATAAGTTTATGGGTAATTAACCAATAAATAATCAACATCATTCTCTGACAGTTAATCCTTTTCTAATCCACATGAGACAAGACTGAGAGATCCCCACATATGTTCGTATGACTCACCTTATAAAATTTCCTGTATCAGATATGTCATGTTTTCAAACATATATTCACATAGTCTGATTCAATAAATTCACATTTATTGATATACATATTAATTCCCTAACACTAACCTTAATGCAATACAAAATTGAATTCTAACCTTAACCCAAGCCAAAATTGAATTCTATCCCTCACCTTCTCCAATATCTAAACCTAATTTTGCATGAAAGTGCTTTTACATATTTATGTACATTTTGACATATATTAACATATTTATTAACATATTATATGTATATTAACATATATTATTTTATATTCAGTTATATCTATGCAGCCTCAACTTTAAAAATGTGTATTATTATGATTCTTAAAAACACTCATGTTTCTCAATGTACATATTCATTCCCTAACTCTAATTCTTACTCAACTCAACATTTAGTACTAACCATATTATACCTATAACTAAAACTAATTTCACATAAAAGCCTCTATAGTAATTTGATTATTTATTTGTATTTTGACATATATTCAATTATCTATTGTTTATTTGCATATATATTACTTTATATTCATATAATCCATGCATCCTCTAATAAGAAATGCGTAAGGACTGGGGATATAGCTCAGTTAGTAGAGTGCTTGCCTTGCAAGCACAAGGCCCTGGGTTCAACTCCAACACTGCAAAAAAAAAAAAAAAAAGAAAAAAAAAAAGAAATGCGTAAATGCATGGTTCATCTTATGCTCATTTCCTTGTGATGACTATATGTTTATATGCATTTTGTTTATATTTTCACTCATACTTTCATATGAAACTTCATGTTTCCTGATATAAATCTTCATTCTCTAGTCCTAATTTTAATCCAACAGAAAATTTAATGCTAAAGCAAACTCTATCCTCATACCAAAACCTAATTTTACAAAAAGCATATATTGTCAAAGGTTTATTTATCTGCATTTTGACATATGTTCAATTATCAATGGTACATTTGCATACATATTAATATATATCCATTTATATGGTATATCATGCATCTACAAAAAAATAAGTGTGTTCATATGACTCATAATATACACTTCCCTTTTCCAGAACCTATGTTTATGTTGGTTTTCATTCCTGCTTTCTCAGGTATATCCTTATGTATAGGTGTGTTTCCTGATATACATATTCAGTTCCTCACTCTAACCATAAAGCAACCCAGAATTTAATACTAAACATAACCCTATACTGACACCTAAACTTAATTTTACATGAATACTTTATAGTGATATGTGTATTTATCAGTTTTTGATTTGAATATTGACTTATCAATGGTGTACTTGCATATATATTTTTATATATTCATTCTTATGCTATATCCATACACCCCAAGTTAAAAACTTTGTGCTTTTATTACTCACATTATACCCTTTCTTTTTTCAGAATATATATATATTCATAATTTTCAGACATTTTCATGCATACATTCTTATAAATCTTCATTTTTCCCAGTACACATTCATACAATTACCCTAATCCTAACTCTAATCCTAACTAAAAGTAACTAAAAACTTACCCACAGCTAACAATAATTTATATAATATCATGTGGAGTAGTATGCATATTTGTGTATATTGATTTATATTTTCAATTATCAATGGTATATTCATTTATTTAATATTCATTTTTAAATGAATGAATATTCATATTTAATAATCATTTATTTGAAATATCCATGCATACCAATTTGAAATTTAGTGTACACATGACTCACATTATACTGTGTCCTAATTGAGAACATATATTATATATGTTTCCTCTCATATTTTCACATGTGTAATCTTATATTCATGTCTCTTGATGTACTTAGTCATTCTATAACACTAACTGTAAAACAAACCAAATTTAACACTAACCCTGTCCTTATTCACATACCTAAACATCATTTTAAATAAGATCATACTAATGTGAATTTTGTGCATTTTGAAAAATTTATGCAATTATGAATAATACATTTGCATGTATATTATTTTTTAAATACATGATATATCCCATATGACCCTAATTTTAAAAAGTATATTATTTGACTGACGTTATAACTTACTCTTTTTATAACAGTTTTATATATCTTTTCACATGCATTTTTATATTTATATTCTTATGAATGTTCATTATCCTGATATATATGTATTCCCCAAAAAACTCAAAGTTTAATACTAATTTTATACTAAATTAAATTACCCCATCCCTGAAATTTATTTCTGATAACAGTCTGTATACTAATAAATATTTATGTGTATTTTGAATTACACATTCAATAATCAATGGTATATTTGCACATATATAATAATATATTCATTTATAAATCCAGACATATCCAAATGTATATTCAAAGGAGTCACAGTATAAAATTTCCTCTTTCTGAAAACATATGCTCTTGTGTTTTTATAACTTTTTCACATGTCCCTTCTTGTGAATAATTATGATTCCTGATATACATATTCATTCCCTAACCCTTATCCTAACCCAACTCAAAGTTTAATATTAATCTTAACGGTACATCATGCTGAAACCTAATTTTATATAATAGAATGCATAATAATATGAGTATCTTTCTGGTTTTATTTACACATTCAAATTGCCTGAATACTCTTAAATATTCAGTAATATGATATACCCATGATTTAAAATTAAAGTTAAAAAATCTGTATTGTTTAATACACGATATACCATTGCATGTTTTAGTACATATATATTTATGTGTTTCCATACACTTTTTTAATGTACAGTCTAATGAATATTCAAGTTTCTCAGTGTACACATGCAATACTTAACTCTAACACTCACCCGACATAAAATTTATTACCCCTCTATTTAAACCTAATTTTAGATAAAGCTATTTAAATCCTCTAAATAATGATCCATGAAAAATAACTGGTTTTAATATCCTAGAAATGAGAAAAACCCCAAATATGAATATGTATATGAACCATTATGGTCACGATTAAACCAAGAATAATAATCTTGATAACAAGTTAACACATTGTTTCCATTGGAGTTCCAAAGGTTCTCAACTTTCCGTCTTAGCAGTGTTAGGTGGTTTCATCTGGAGTATCATGCTTGCTCAACCCTCAGGGTGTGGTTGCTGGAGTGAGAGAGGTAAGCTATTAGAGGTAAGTCATGAAATTGGGGTTTAGGATTAGGTAGGTTCCAGGTTCTAGGCTGGATGTCAATTGTTCTAGCAGTTTTAAACCAGGGCACCCCCCTAGGGCCCAGAATGGGCAGTCCAAACTGGAAGATTACACTTGAGTGCTCTACTCCCTGATTTTATCCCTGCAGTGAAGGAGACAATTCTTAGTCCACTTTGTCACCTGTGGACCCCATGTTTTCTGGTCTCAGATATTGTCTTCAAACTCAATCTCTCCCACCCCTGCCTTTTTGAATTCCTGCTTAGACACATCTCTCCTAACCCATCCTGCAAGCACATGAATTGGAGTGAGAAGGGAAAATTTGAGTGGGTTTTTACCAACAGTATTGACCTGTGTGAACTCTTCTGCATGTTTGATTTTCCCCTTGTCATTAAAAATGCTCCATGCAAAGCAGAGTGGGTTTGCCAGGCCTTTATTCTGGGACAAATTTGGGATTTCCAGGAATTGGCCCCTAGGCGATGGTGCCTGCAGCAAGGTTGCAAAATGATTCTTTCCTCTCCTCTACATTCAGCATGGAGAGATTGGGTTTCTTTCCTGCATAGAATATTGTCTTTAAGTTTATTTGGGCAGTCTTTAATCTCTAAACTCTCACTACTCATGGATTCTGTGCAGTTTGTCAAGTGTGGGTCTTCACAAGTGAAATCCAGCACTGATAGGAAATTTTCTGATAAAGTTTGCCAGTTCAAATTCACTAAACATTTGGGGGAATGCACTTTCTTCAAATACAAGTTTCTTCCTCTAACTAGGGCACCTAGGTACAAGTGCTCCCTTAGAAACTTCATGTTCTTATTCAAAAAGCCTGAAGAATAGTCATGCACAAAAGTACATTGGCATCAGAAAGAAGGTTTCAAGAGTGCACTCACACTTAAGCAGCACACTGCAATTCTTACTAAAAGACTCTGTATATGGAGTCTGAACTGTGCTGTGGATGTAATTACTGAGAAGACCTAGAAAGAGCAGAAGTGAAGCACATTTCTGAAGCAGGTTCATGTTGCAGAAACTCACTTCTCAGTGTTTAAATTGTGGTGTTTCCTGGATGGAATTAACATTAAGTTTACTGCTTTTTAGAGCATTCTGGCAAGTAGAAACATTTGTGACATTTTAAATGGCAATTCATTGCAAGAGGGATCAAGCAAAGCTGGGGGTTTCCTGAGAAAGTGTTTTTGTTAGATTTCATGAACTGACTTCATTACCATACCAGTTTTTTCTCTCTTTGGACCAGGTATGTACAAGTGCTCCCTCTGAAACTTCCTGTTCCCATTCTAAACACATTCAAAAATATAAAATTTTATATTCACAAAGATTCCTGAAAAAATGCAGCACACACAGAAGTACAGTGTCTAAACAAGTATCATTATCACTTTGAACTGGAAGAGTGAGAACCTTTCAAGAGAGCACCCACACTTCAGTAGTAAATTCCTATGGGCTCTGAAATGGGTTCTGAACATGCTGGCTGAGAAGAGGTGGGAAGAGCAGAACTGAAGCACTTTGTGCAAGCAGTTTCAACCTACAGGAACTCAGTGTTCAGTAAGCACATTGGAGTCTGTCCCTGGGTGAAAGAGTGTGAAATAGTACCACCTCTAAGCTTGTGCAAATGAGATTTAAAGTTGAAATCATCTGGACAATTGGTAAGTGGCTGTCCCTCGTAAGCATGATATGGCACTTCAGGGAGTTTTCTGAGAACGATGTACAGTTTGATTTTAATGAAACTTTGGGGAATTGACTTTTTTTGCATCACCCTATTCTTCCTTTCTTGGGGTACCTATGTACAAGTTATCCCTCAAAACCTGTATTTTCCTCTTGCAAATGCCTGAGGATAAGCAACTCAGAGAAGTGTGTTTAACACATAGCAGTAGAAAATCCAAATTTCATCAGAGAAAATGTTTCAAGAGTGCACTTATTCTTCAGTAACATTCCAATTTTTCCTAGAAGACTATTAATATTGGGTCAGAACTGTGTTTTGAATATTTTTGCTGAGAATAGCTAGGAGGAACAGCACTGAAAGAGGTTGTGCAAGCAACTTAGGCAGAAAATAATGTTTTCAGTGAGAATATTGGAGTCAGTTGTGGTCAAACCAACATGAAGCATTACACTTTTCAGAGCTTGCAGGCAAGATTTCACCTTTGAATCAACTGTGCCATTGGTTAAAGTTATTGGTATTCTAGGCTAAACTAAAATACAAGTGCTTTCTCAGAACCTTCATCTTCATAGTCCAAATGCTTTCCTGAGGGAAAGCAGCACATAGAAGTGCAACTGCTAAACAAGTGACAGAGGAATGCACAGAGGTCATTCAGAAAGGACATTTCAATAGTTCAGCTACACTTTAGCAAAACAGTGAAATTATTACTCACAAACTTTGAAAACTGGGTTTGGAACATACTGGGTATGAAATGTGCTCCACATGTATTTGCTGAGAATATCTAGGACAGAAGAACTGAAGTAGTTTGTGGAAGTAGGAAGTCATATAATTTTCATTGAGCACGTTGGGGTTTATCTCAAGTTGACCCAGCATGAAATTGTACCCTCTCTCAGGGGTCACAGTCAAGGATTTGCTTTTGAAGTGTCTGTGCCATTGGTAAATGGGAGTTCCTTCCAAGATGGATCTGGTACTTCAGCGGGGGGCGGTTTGGAAAAGTTTGACAGTTCAATTTCAATGAATCGTTGTTGAGTTGACCCTTTTAATAGTACCAGCTTTTCCCACTAACTGGGGACACTTACCAGACTGGATACATGGTCAGAACTGTATCTACATGAGGTTGCTAAGAAGCTAGGAAGAACAGAAAAGTAACACTTAGTGCAAGCAGATTCAGTTTGAAAGGACTCAGTGGGTTAAAGTAGTGTAAAATTACTGCTTTTCAAAGTTTGGAGGTAAGATTTCACTTTGAAACTCTATGTGCCATTAGTAAAGAATAGTTCAATGCAAGTGGGATATTCACTTCAAGGCAATCGTCTACTTTGAAAACATCACAGCAACTCTGGGAGGCTGTCCTACCTTATATACAAGGCCAAAAAGGTGGTCACTAAAAATGGTGAAGTGTGACTTTTTGTGAAGATAGCTGCTGTGATCCCTAGAGAGGAGAGGAGGGAAGAAGTCACTGGGCATGTGTGATGGAGGCCTGGAGAGAGCTAGCAAGGGAGAATGAATATTCTGTACACACTCCACCTGCCAGGCACCACCTTCTTTGCTGCTGCTCTGCAACTCATCTGCACCCAGAAATTCTCTTGTACTGAGTTTCCTAGAATCCCTTTAGCTCACCTTGAGATGAACAAATATCTGTACAATCAGTCTTGGCATAATGGTTCATCTCCTTGACCTGACCACTGCATTCCTGGCAAAGGCACTCTGTGACATTGTCAAGGGTCCTTTAAAAGGTCCCTGCAGAATGCAGATTACAGGCTGGTGTCACAAATTGTAGGATACATGAGGTTGCTAAGAAGCTAGGAAGAACAGAAGAGTAGCACTTAGTGCAAGCAGATTCAGTTTGAAAGAACTCAGTGGGCTGAAGTAGTGTGAAATATTACTGCTTTTCAAAGGTTGGAGGTAAGATTTCACTTTGAAACGCTATGTGTCATTAGTAAAGATATGCTTCTGGTTGTGGTGGCTTCAGACCGAGTTTCCAGACAAGCACCAGTTCAGCTCTGATATTAGAAGGGAAGAACAAGGGAGCAGGGATCATGGTTATGTTGTTTTCAAGAAAAGCGATGCTAATTTCTTTGCCCAGGAGAAGTGGAGGCAGGGTGTGTTGGGGACGTGGCCCAGCGGGCCTATGGACAATCCAGCTCCTTCCATTGCAGGGTACCCCACTGAAACCTGACAACCTGCAGTACGCTCCAGTACCGCTAAGTGGCCCTGTTCTCATTTCGGCGCAACAGGCATGCTGCCTGCCTTGTCATCCTTCTCCAGCTGCAGAAAATTGCTACCACCGGGTCGAGTGGAATGGGGAGGTAAGAAGTTTTGCAACTAAGTCACGAGTATCACACAGCATAGCACCACCAGTCCCAGCAGCATTACTTTTCTTCCCCACTCTCTTAAGTGAGATTGTTCTCACTTAAGAAACTGGTCTAGGGAATTAACAGATACATGGAGTGATGATTGTTCACAACTGAGGGCAAAGAATCAGCCAGTACAGCTGGGTGGGTAAGGTAATGGTTGAGTTTGAAACATCACAGCAACTCTGATGGGTACCCTGCCTTTTCTACAATGTCTAAATGGGGGATAACTGGAACCTGTGAAGTTTTACTTCTATGTGGAGGTGGGTGGCTGCTGTGATATCTACACAGAAGAAGAGGGAGAGAGTCACTGAGCATGTGTGATGGTGTCCTGGAGTGAGGTAGCAATGGAGCAGATATATTTTGTACACTCTCTACCTACCAGGCAACACCTCCCTTGCTTCTGCCCTGCAACTAGTTTGCACCAGATATTCTCTTGTACTGAGTTTCCAAGGGGCCCTTTAACTAACCTTTACATGAAAAAATATGTGGCCAAACTGTCTTGGAATAATGGTTCATCTCTTTGTCCTGACCACTGCCTGTCTGGTAAAGGCCTTTGTGATAATGCTAGGGGTTCTTTAAACAGCCCATGGATAATGCAAATTACAGGGCCAGTTTCACAGACCCTGGCACAAAGATGCTCCAACAAAGTGAATGTGATGGATCAAACAAGTGCCCTGCAGTGACGTGATGAGCATAATTTTCCCACAAAAAATATCATCTTGACTCATGCATCAAACTGAAAAAGTAATGGTAGATAGTTCCAAAGGTGAATATAAAAAAAGGAAAGAGCTTAGGACATGCTGTGGGCACTAAATACAGAAGGGTGTTGGAAATACAAAGCAAACTTCAGTGAACAGACCAAAAATAATAATTGTCATTGTTAATGGTCACCCAAAAAATGTCAGGAAATCCTTCAGGTTCAAAATAATATAATAAAATAGTAAGAAGGAGTTTCTAGATCATTGAGTAAGCAAAGATATATGCTGACAATTGCTCACCTTGAAAGGACATAAATGACCCTAAAAATTCATGGCCCATTCCTGTTGCTTGCAATGGACATTAGATTACACAAATGTTGATTTGGACTTTGAGCACACAACCTATGAGGAAAGGCATTACTTTCACCATAGCACCTGCACCCAAGCACCGAAATTTAAAACAAAACACAGGATAACTACAATATTCAAAGTTCAATCCGATGGTACCTTGCAACTTGGGATTAAAGGGCATGGGTTTCCAGGCTCCAGTAGGAGAGTGCACTTGGTTTGTTGCCACAGGGTTGTCTGTGCCTTGGGCAACATGTGCAGCAATGAGTGCCTACTGTGACATCCTGGCACCTCTGCAGATACTCATACTGTCACAGAAAAATGGAATGACTATATGATGACCTCATGGTTACCATGGCAAACAGAAACGCATCTGGTCCTGGCTGCATCAGATGAAGATTCAAGAAAAGCACTGCCTCTGCTATGGAGGTCTGAGGGAAGATGAAAGGAGTGAGCCCAGGAGTCTCTTGTATTCCAGAGATACAACCATAAGTCCTTAGCCAGATGAAATGGAGCCAGGTTGTGCTGGAGACTCAGCCCTGAGGGCCCAGCAATGATCCATCTCTTTCCAGGGCAAGGGACTGCACTGAAGCCTTACAGGCTGCACTACACCCCACGCTTAATATGTTGTGCTGTTCTCATGGTGCTGGCCTGCTGGACATCCTTATCCTGTTGCAGAAAATTGTCCTACCCTGACTGAAGGGCCGTGGCAGGACAGAGGGGTTCAGAAGAGTGTGAGGATCACACAGCAAAGGATCCTCCCCATTGACATTGTCCTCCTGTCCTGCTCCTTTAGGCCTGGGCTCACCCAAGATTTTGCTCACTCAGGAAACTGGAAGAGGGAGCAAGCAGCCTCATGGAATGATGACTGATGTAGCTGAGGGCAGAGCAACATCCAGTGCAGCTCAGTGGGTTAGGTGATGATTGATCTGGGGAACATCACACCAATTCTGTGGGGGTGCTCCTTCTTTCTTAGAATGCCAAAATGGATGATACCTGAAATATGTGACATTTGCCACTTAAGTGCTGGTATGTTACTGCTGGAATCCTTATTAAGGAGAGGTGGGAGTGAGTCACAGAATGTGTGATGGAGTCCAGGAGCCATGTAGGCTGCAAGGCTAGATGTTTTCTTCACACTCACCTGTAAGGTTCCACCCCCTTTGCTGCTGCCCAACAACTAGGCTCCATGCAGAATTTCTCTTGGTCTGAGTTTCCAAGGGGCCATTCAACTCACCTTCTGTTGGAAAAATATCTGGCCAATCTGTCTTGAAATGAGGTTCATCCTCTTGACTTGATTACTGCCTGTCTGACAAGAGGCCCACTGTGAAAATGTGAAAAGCACTTTTAAGGGAACATTTAATAGAATGCAGACAACAGTCCATTTTCATGTAAGCTAGCAAAAAGATGCTCCATAAAAGTGAATGTGATGGATCAAACAAGGGCCTGATAATGACTTGAGGAGCAGTGTTCCACATCATAAAATCATCTTGACAAGTGCCTCATGCTTAAAAACAGGAATGGTACAAAGTTTGAAAGCTGAATATGGAAAAAGCCAAGTGCTTCCTGTGGGTACAAAAGCAGAAGGGTTTTGGAAGTAAAAAGCTAACTTCAGTAAACAGACACTAAAAAAACAATCATCATTGTTAATGGTCTCCCAATAAATAATAGTACATCCTTCAGTTTCAAAACACTATACCGAAACAAAACAAAACAAAAAAGATTTTTCAAATCATTTGGTAAGCAAAGATCATTACTGACAATAACTGAACTTCAGGGGACATGAATGTCCTTAAAAATTCATGATTTCATTCCAGTTGCCTGCAATGCACATCAGATTACATTTATGCTGATTTTGATTTTCTGCCACATCACCTATGGGGAAAAGCTTTCTTGTCACAATGGCACCTGCACCCAAGCACTTAAATTTACAGAAGTACAAATTTGGAAAGGCAGCACTGAATGATGGCTCCTGAAAAAAAAGAATGCACTGCATTTGCATCTGTCAAAATACTAACATGAAGACCAAATATAGGTAATTCTTGTGTTTAAAATACAGAAATTTGAAAGATAAAGATGTGATGAGATTCATTGGTTACAAAATACAGATCCTAAAGCATTTATATAATACAAAATACATTTTTCTATTAATTGGTTATATTCACTACAAAGTTGCAGCATACCTAATGTCTCATATTTTGTTCTTTAAGTGTGCATTCTTTAAAATAGGTGTCCTTGTGTAATACCTTACCCTAAAAGGGACAATCAAAATTTTCCACAGAACCATGGTCAATGTGAGAAAACCAATTCTTACATCCAATTCTACACATCATAGCTTGTAATGTGCATCAAAACCAGCAAATCTCTAAAAATGCTTCATTACAATTTTGGATCTGCAATGATAAAGGGAAGCCAGTTTTTAAATTTTCACTGTGACTCCTGAGTGACATCCATAGACTAAGATAAGTACTCAGGAACAATTCACTCAGTTCCTTATAGAACATAATATCTTTCTAATTCAAAGCAGAACAGAGAGAGAAAAGGCAGTGAGAAGATTAGCTCTCTTTTGTCATCAACTCTATGTTTCCCAGCTTACATTAAAGTTTACTTGGAACATGCCCAGGGTCTCAGACCACTTCATTTGCCCAGAGGCTAGGAATGTGTCCCTGAAGGCTACAAATTCCCAAACACTACTGCAGTTGGTCTTTTGAATTTCATGTCATTAACTCCTGATGAACATCCTTTCTTCTTCAAGAATTTCCTGATTTAAACCCCACATCAACATTTTCATGAAATGAAATAACCAATCATTTCCTGATAGTTTTCTCATCTCTAGAAAGATCTGCTCTTAAAACTTCAAGGTACTGCTGACTCCTACCCCAACTTCATGCTGAAAAATATCTTTAGAATGAGATTACACTTAAAACTGCAACTTTTCCAGCCATGTTCCATTTTCTTCATTTAACAGAGGAAAAAATGTTGAGAATTTAAACATCTTGAATTTTCTGAAGAGACTCAGTATGTCAGGTGACTGGATCCATTTTCAGTTTCCCTCTAAGAAATGCTTTGCAGAAAAATCATCCCAAGACAAAACCAATCACTTTCCAATGGATTTGTAATTTTACTTCGAAAGCAATTCTGCCAGGAACATTAGTTGCTTATCAAGACCCACAATCCTGTGGGTTGCCATAAGAGAGATTTGCCACTGACATTATAAGCAGGAAAGTGGTTGTAGCTAAACTCTGAGCAGTAAATTTCCTCAGTAATCCATGGTGGCCTGGGGCAGGAGGAGAGGCACAGACACCTGAGAAAAATTATAAACTCTGATAGTTATATTGTAAGATTTTTGGGGTAAATTCTAAGCTGAACCCAAGTCTTTACTACCACGGTCAACTCATTTTTGTCCCAATAGCCTCCTCCTCCTGGATTTTCCTTTAAAAATACTACCAGCAGATATCTGGGCAAAATGAACCACCCAATCAAGGATATGGATTTTTGCCTATCATCTCACAGACAGAAAAGGTCATTGCAAATCAGGCTTCCTAAATTAGGGAAAGTCTAAAAAACTTAACCAGACATAGTTTGCTAATACAAATATACAAAGGGAAGAGGTGCTGGCTCATGGGATATGTGAACTCAGGCAAACTATCTGCTGGCAGAAAGAAATTAAAACTTCATCCAATTTTCAAACCTCCTGCTGTTCTCCTTACTTCAAAACCTCTCAGGAATAATTGCACTGAGACTATGTTCCAGAATATCATTTCCATTGAGCTTTCAATCATTCACTTCCATTAAAAATCTTGCTGCCTGTGTTTGGATCCTTCTCAGAAAAATGCCCATCTTGGTTAAGAGTGCTCGTATGATACGAGAGAAAAATACAGGACAGTTATGATATTCCAATTTGAATCAGTTGATACCCTGCACTTTGGAATTAAATGGCATGGGGTTTCCAGGCTCCAGTAGGAGAGTGTACTTGGTTTCCTTCCCCAGGGGTTGTCTGTGCCTTGTGCAACATGTGCACCAGTGTATACCTACTGTGACATCCTGGCTGCTCAGCAGATACCTCCTGATGTCACAGAATAGCAGAATGACAGTACAGTGACATCACAGTTCACAAGGCAACCAGAGAAGCTTCTGGTCCTGAAGGTTTCAAAGATTCAAGAGAAGCACTGGCTTAGCTGTGAAGGTAAATAGGAGGACCACGGAAGTGAGACCTAGGAGCCTGTTATACTCCAGTAATCTAACCCTAAGTTCTTCAACCAGATGAAGTGGAGCCAGGGTGTGTTGGGAGCATTACCCTTTGGGCCTATTGGTGATCCATTGCGTTCCAGAGCAACATACCCCACTGAAGCCTGACAGCCTGCACTACACTCCAAGCACAATAAGTTGTGCTGTACTCCTTGGGCTGAAACAGGTAAGCTTGCCTCCTGGACACCCCTATTCATCTGCAGACATTTGTTGTCCCCTGGTTTGAGGGATTGGGGTGGGGAACAGAGGGGTGTGCCAAGGTGCAAAGTTCACCCAGCAAAGCACCCTCCCCATGGACATTACCCACCTGTCCTGCTCCTTTAGGCCTGGGCTCACCTAAGATTTTCTTCACTCAGGAACCTGGCCTAGGGCCCAACTAACCAAATGGATTGATGGTTGATGGTAGCTAAGAGCAGGAGTGCATTCAGTGCTACTCAGTGGGTTAGGTGATGATCGAGCTGGGTGCTCATATTTCCTAGAATACCTGAACAGGTGACACCTGAAACATGTGAAGTTTGAATTTTAAGTGGTGGTAGGTGGTTGATGTGATCTTTATTGAGGACAGGAGGGAGTGAGTCATTGAGAATGTGTGATAGAAGCAAGAATTAATCTAGAAACTGAGTTGGGATGTTCTCTGCACACTCAACCTGCCAGGTAACACCTCCTTTGGTGCTGCCCCACAAGTTGGCTACACCCACAGATTCTCTTGGTCTTAGTTTCCAAGGGAACCTTCAACTCACCTTTTGTTGCAGAAATATCTGGTCAATCTCTCTTGAAATGGGGTTCATCCTCTTGACTTCACTACTGCCTGTCTGACAAGAGGCACACTTTGACAATGCCAAGGATCTTTTTAACAGCCTCTGGACAACAATGCAGACTATAGTCCATGGACACAGAACCTGGCACAAAGATGCTCCAAAAAAGTGAATGTGATGTATCAAACAACTGCATGATAGAGATGTCATGAGCAGACAATAATGTAATATTGAGGTGTGGATTATGCTGAAAGAGAGGAATGGTACAAAGTTTCAAAGTTGAAATTTAAAAAGTCAAGAACTGAAAACATTCTGTGGGTACTGAAAACAGAAGGGTGTTGGAAATGAAAAGCTAACTTCAGTGAACAGATATTTGAGAAAAAATTGTTGTAGTTAAATATCTCCCATAATATACAGGGCATCCTTCAGTTTCAAATACTGTAACAAAACAGCAAAAAGGAGTTGACAGATCATTCAGTAGGCAAAGATAATACTGAAAATAACTCATCCTGGAGGAACTTGAAAATCCTTGAAAATTCATGACTTGTTCCTGTTACTTGCAATGGACATCAGATAACACATGCTTTTTTCATATGCTTATTTTCCATTTTGGGCACATGACCTTCAAGGAAATGCTTTCCCGTCACCACAACATGTGCACCCAACACCTAAATTTACACAAGTACAGGTGTAGAAATGCAGCAATGAATGATGACTCTTGAAATAAATAGTGCAACACATTCTAAGATATTTAAATGAAATAATTGTTACTGAAAAACAAAAAGGAAGACCCAATATGGTCAAATCCTGGATTTCCCAAACATAAAATTTTAAATAAGAACTAAACAAATGATGGGAGTCATTGGCCATGAAACAGAGATCCTAAAGCATTTATAAAATACGAAATACTTTTTTTCTTTTTTATGGTTATATACACTTCGAAGTTGCAGCATAACTAATGTCTTATTTTGTTATTTAAATGTGCATTCTATCAAATAGGTGTTCCATTGTGATGCCTTACCCTAAAAGAGACAATCAAAATTTTCCAGAGAACCATAATCACTGTGAGAAAATCATTTTATACATGCAATTCTACACAACATGTCTTAAGAACCTGCAATAAAATTAGCAATCATGTATAGAAATGCTTCATTAAATTTGAGACTGGATCTGCAGTGACACAGGGAAGCCAGTTTGTAAATTCCTGCTGTGGATCCTGAGTGATGTCATGAGAAAGTAAGATGTGTACTCAGCACCAATCCACTCAGTTTCTTAAAGAAAGTAATATATTTCCAAAGCAAAGCAAAACAGAGTGAGAAATGGCAGTGAAGAGTATTTCCTTTGACATCAACTCTATGTTTAGAAGCTGACATTGAGTTTGACTTGAAACATGCCCAAGTGTCTCAGTTCACTTTTTGCCCAGAGACTGGGAGTGTGTCCCTGAAGGTTACAAATTCTAAAAACTACAGCAGCTGAACTGTTGAATTTCATGTTATTAACTCCTGGCTACCATCCTTCCTTCTTCAAGAACTCTGACTTAATCCCCACATCAATATTTTTGTGAGAATGAGAAACCTATCAGTTCCTGATAGTCACTTCATCTCCAGGAAGACCTACTCTTAAAATGTCAAGGTCACTGAGGAAGTACTACTTTTCAAACTTTGACTTATTCACTTGATTTACCAGAGGAGAAAATGTTGAGATTGAGGGATATGATAATCTGAAGAAGCTTCTTGTAGCATGCACATTAACAACAGTTCATGAACAATACACAAACTGGTAGAACAAGAGAGCTCTTGAAGCTACAAGCACCAAACTCTGGGATCAACATAGGACCATGTAGAGGATCTGTTCCCCAAAGAGTCATTGAAATCCTTTACTGAAACATTTTCAGCAATCACACTTCAACAGCAGTTGCCCTTTGGAAATGTACTAGCAGTTCACAATGGTACAACAGCTTTCAAAGGAAACCATTTCTTTACTTACTGGTAAGCAATTAAGCTTGGAGTCATTTGATCCAAATGCAAAACACAAGGTACTCACTGAGAACAGTGAGTACCTCTAAATTTAACCTACTTGCTTGATCTGCTTCTCCTCAGCACTTGTAAGCTGTTTTCAGTCAGCACATTCAAGCATAAGTTGCGTTCTATTACACAATCTAGTCTAATAAGAGAGCTCTTATATAGGAACACTGACATTTGTGAGCCAAGGGATACTGTAAGGATTCTCAAATTCACAGTCTCATTGAAATCCATTTATGAAACATTTTAAGAAAACTCTTGTCATGCAGTTTTCTGCTGGGAATGTGCTCCTGATTTCCCTGATTCAGTTTGAATTGAGACTGTTTCTTCTGTTACTGGAAAGCACTTATGCTTCTGGTTTATTCATCCAAATGCAAACCAACATATTATCATTGAGAACAGAGTGAGTACCTCCAAGTTGAAAGTATTTGGTGACCCTCCTCCTTTGTAGACCTTCTAAGCTCTTTTTAACTTACACATTAACCACAGCTCATTAACATTACACAACCTGGTGGAACTATGTTTATATAGTAATAAATATCTATTTTGATTTATACCTTGATTTTCAATGTATATTTGCATACATGTAATTGTATATTCACATATATACTTATCCATGCATCCCCAAATTTAAAAAAATATATTTATATGTCTCACATTAAGGCATTTTATATTTCAAGACATGCATATATTTTCATATATTTTTTTACATGTAGACACTTAATGAATATTCATGTTTCACTATATATATATTCAATACCTAAACATATATGGAAGCCAATGAAAAATTCAACCCTAGTCCTAACATCATGTGGATAACTAAACCTAATTTTACAAAAAGCACGTGATAAATTGAACATTGAGGTATATTTTGATTTATATATGCAAATATAAATATTTGCATATATAATATACATTCACATAAATATGTTAAGAGCATAGCCCTAAATTTAAAATGTCCATTTATAAAATTCACATAAACACTTCTCTACTTTAAAATTTTTGATTATATGTTTTCATAGATATTTTTACTGTAGATTCTTATTTATGTTCATATTTAAAGATATACATATTTGTCTCATAAACAACTCAAAATTTATGACTATCTCTAACCTTACCCTTTTACCCAATCCTAATTTTAGGATAAAGTTTGTACAGTGATATGAATATTTGTGTTACTTTCAATTATATATTAAAGTATTAAATGGTATATTTGCATATACATATTAATTCATATATCCATGCATCAGCAATTTTTGAAAATGTTGATATGACACACATTAATAACTTTCCTGTATTAGAAAACATGTTCATATGTTTTCAAACCTATTTTCACATATGATCCTTTGAAAATTCAAAATTACTGAGATACATATTAAATCCCTAACACTAACCCAACACAAAATTGAATTCTTACCCTAACCTTCCCCAAATCTAAACCTAAGTCACTAAAGCTCTTATACTAATATGCATATTTATATGTATTTTAACATATATCAAAAATATCAAAGATGTATTAGCATATATAGTATATGGTTCTTTCCTCTCCTCCACATCAAGCATGGAGAGCTTGGGTTGCTTTACTGCACTGGAATACTGAACAGCATGCCTTTTGGTCTACTTGGGCAGTCTTTGATCTCCAGACTCTCACAATCCATGGTGTCTGTGCAACTGAGAGAGTGTGATTCCTCCCAAATAAAATTCAGCACTGGTAAGAAATTTTCTGGCACAGTGTGCCAGTTCAAATTCAATGAAACTTTGGGTAATTCACTTTCTTCAAACACAAGTTTCTACCTCTAACTTGGGCACCTAGGTACAAGTCTCCCTTAGAACCTTCATTTTCTTACTCAAAATACTTGAGGAATAGCTGTGCACAGAAGTAAATTGGCACTTCTGAATGTCACCCAGATAGAACATTTCAAGACTGTGCTCATACTTAAGCAGCACACTGTAGTTCTTATAAGAAGACTCTGGATATGGAATCTGAACTGTGATGTGGATATGATTGCTGAGAAGAGCTAGAAAGACCAGAAATGAAGCATAACTCTGAAGCATCTTCAAGTTGCAGGAACTCACTTCTTAGTGTGTACAATGTGGTTTCTTCCTGGGTGGAAATAGCATGAAGCTTTACTGCCTTTCAGAGAAATCTGACAAGTTTCCAATTTTGAGGCGTCTGTGCCATTGGTAAATGGCAGTTTATTGAAAGTGGGATCAAGCAACACTAGAGGGTTTCCTGAGAAAGTTTTCTTGTTAGATTTCATGAGGATTTGGAGAATTGCCTTTATAAAAGTACCAGTTTCTTCCTCTTCTGTGGAGCAGGTAGGTACAAGTCCTCCCTATGAAACTTCCTCTTCATATTCTAAACCCACTAAAAAATTTCATGTTTACAAAATTTCCTAAGAGAGAGTCGCACACAAAGAAATGCAATGCTTAAAAAAGTTGCATTAGCATTTCCAACTGGGAGAGTGAGGATACCCTCATTTCAGCAGGACACTCATATTCTTCCCTGGAGACTCTCTATATGGGCTCTCAACTGTGATTCAAGAGTGCACTCACTCTTCTGTAGCACATTGCAATTATTCCTAGAAGACTCTTGACATTGGGGCAAGAACTGTGTTTTGAATGATCTTGCTTAGAATGGCTAGGAGGAGCAGAACTGAGAGATTTTGACAGCAACTTTGGCAGAAAATACTGTGTTCAGTGAATACATTAGGGTTAGTCATGGTCAAACCAGCATAAAGCATTACCAGTTTTCAGAACTTGCAGGTAAGGTTTCATTTTTAAATCAACTGTGCCATTGCTCAATGGCATTGGTAAACTAGGTTTAACTAGGGTACATGTTCTTTCTAAAAACCTTCATCTTCATGTTCCAAAAGCTTTTCTGAGGAAAAGCAGCACATACAAGGGCAGCTGCTAAACAAGTGGCAGAAGCATGTCCAGAGGACATTCAGAAATGACATTTTAATAGTGCACTCACACTTTAGGAACACAGTGAAATTACTACAAACAACCTCTGGATATTGGGTCTGAATTGTGCTCCATAAATGTTTGCTGAGAACTTCTAGGAAGACAGAACTGAAGGAGTTTTTAGAAGCAGGAACTCGTTTAATTGCCAGTGAGCACATTGGGGTTCATCTCAAGTTGACCCAGCATGAAACAGTACCTTCTCAGGGGTCACAGGCGAAGTTTCACTTTCAAGTATCTGTGCCATTAGTAAATGGCAGTTCTTCCCAAAGGGATCTGGTAATGAAGGGGGTTTTTGAAAGTTTTGTCAGTTTGATTTTGATGAATCTTTGGTGAGTTGAGCCTTTTAGCAGTACCAATTTTTTCCACTAACATAGGCCACCTACCAAACTGGATAGAGAGAGGGTCTGAAATGTGTTGTGCATGAGGTTTCTAAGAAGCTAGGGACAACAGAAAAGTAGCACTTTGTATAAGCAGCTTCAAGTTAAAAGAGTTCAGTTCTCAGTGAGCACAATGGGGTTTCTCCAGGGTTGAACTAGCATTTGTCCCTACCTATACACCTAATTTTACTTGTAGAGTAATATAAATATTTATGTGTATTTTGACATATGTTCAATTATCAATAATATATTTGCATATATATTATTTTATAGTCATATATATAATATATGCATGCATCTCTTAAAGAAAAATATGTAAACACATGGTGTATCTCATGCATTTTCCTTTTTCATAATATATGTTTTGTTTATATTTTCACAGTATATTTCTTATGACACTTCATGTTTCATGATATATATATTCATTCCCTTACCCTTATCCTAACCCCACTCAAAATTTAATACTAACCCTAACATTACCCCATAACTAAAACCAATTTTACATAATAGGATGCATAATAATGGAAGTATTTATGTGGTTCCACTTATATATTCCATTAGCCTGAATGCTCTTACATATTTAGCTACATGATATATCCATGCATTCTCAAGTTAAATATATGTACTCATTAATGCTCAATATAGCATTGCATGCTTTAGTGCTTATATATTTTTGTATGTTTCCATACATATTTTAATATACATTCTTATGAATATTCTTGTTTTAGTAGATATATATTTATGTTTCCATACATATTTTAATGTATATTCTTATAAATATTCATATTTCCCAATGGATATATGCAATCCTCAACTCTAAACCTACCCCAACATAAAATTTAATACTAAACAAAATGTTACCCTTATAACTAAACCAAAGTTTACATAAATGCATGTTTAATCCTTAAAATACTGAATCATGAAAAATAGCTGACTACAAAATCCTAGAATGAGAAAAAACAAATGTGAATATATATATATGAACCATTAAAGTCACAATTAAACAAAGAAAGATAATCTTGATGACAAGCTAACCAATTGTTTCCATTGGAGTTAAAAAGATTCTCACCTTTCCTTCTCAACAGTTTAGGGGTTTTTATCTGGAGTAAGATGCTTGCTCAACACTCAGGATGTGGTTGCTGGAGTGGTTGTCTTAGCCCTGCCCTGCCTTCCTCCTTGAGATCTTGAGTTGTTTCAGGAGCTCTAAGGTGGAAATGATGAGGGCAATGAGAGATGAATATAGGTCAATTTCAAGGGGCTAAATTATATTTGGAAATTTAGAATATGATCCCAGCAGTATGTCAATTCCAGCATGTGCTCTGGTGATTCCTAGATAACTATAAGGTTAAAAGAAGAAAAAATAGACCAATTTCTGTTTTCAATTGGGATAAATTTAAAATGGCATAGATATAAATATCAAAACTAAAATCTTACAATTGTTAGAATAATCTAGAGACTGGAAGGGACAAAGAACAGATTCTCCCCTAAACCCTCTATTGAGGGCCCAGCCCTGCTGGCACCTATTAGTTGGAAGAGGGGAGAATTTTCCTATTACTTGAAACCCAAGGTTGTAAGTAAAAATATTGATACACTTGATAATATAAAATAAAAATAACAATACTGCAAGGCAAAAATGTAATAGCCAACTAGAAAGACAAAGGGGGAAAATCTACAGCTAACTCCTCCAGAAATGTGGTAATTTTCCATCTACATAAAAGCTGATACAGAGACATTAAAAATCCAATAATCCCATCAACATTTAAAAACTATAAACAAAAAAAAATGTAACTTCTCTTTAAAATTACAAAAGGACTTGTTCACAATGGTGCACACCTGTAATCCCAGCAACTGGGGAGGCTGAGTCAAGAGGATTGAGAGTTCAAAGCCAGCCTCAGCAACAGTTAGGCACTAAGCAAATCAGCGAGATTCTGTATATAAATAAAATATAAACTATGGCTGAGGATATATCTCAGTGTTTGAGTGTCTTTGAGAGTTCAATCCCTGATAAACCCCACCAAAAATAAATAAATAAATAAAGAGAGAGAGAGAGAGAGAGAAAGAGAGAGAGAGAGAGAGGCACAAACTATTTTTAGGGTGGTGCTGGGATCAAACCCAGGGCCTCATTCAGGAAAGGCGAGCACACTACCTTGGAGCGACATCCCTGGTCCCTGCAACTTCATTTTAATAACAGAGGTGTAAATAAAACTGCAGCAGGGTATAATTTCTCAATATCAAAGTGGCAAAGATTGAAAAGTTTGTCAATATATTCAGTTAGTAAGAATGTGAAATGAAACAAATTCTTTCTTAACTGCCCATTGAGATCAAAATGATATGATTATTATAAAAGAATTATTAATGCCTCCAATTACTATCAAGTACAATTTGATGAACTGTAAGTCTTACCTTATGGTAAAAGGTCTTTAAAATGTGATTCAGTTAAGCATGATGAAATGAGAAGTTTATATAAGATTGTTGGTTGGGTTTTATTGTAGTCACAAGTGTCCTAAAGAGAGAGGACAGAGTGAGGGAGGGTTGACATACATAGAATAGGGGAAGACAGTATGACCACGAAGGCAGAAATTGGTGATGCACTAAGAGGCCAAGGAGTGCTGTTGGCAGATGTAAGATGCTGGAAAAGGCACAGTGCAGATTCTTCCATGGAGCCTACAACCGCATGGCTCTGTAGTCACCTTGATTTTGGCCAGTGAAACTAATTTCTGACTTCTCTTTCCAGATCTCTGAGAAAATTAATGTATCTTGTTTAAACAACTATGTGGGGATTGAACAGAGTAGACACACAAAACTAATAACTTCCACGAAGGGAAATTTGACATCTTTCAAAATTGTATATGTTCTTATTCTTTGACTCACTAAACTGATTTCCAGAAATGAAATAAATGTGCATGTATGTGTACTGTCAATAACATAAAATTTTGGTGAAGATACAAATATGAATATGTATATATATATTCATTACTTTTATTGCAAAAGACTAAAAGAAACCTAAATATCTAAATGTAGGAAGTACAAGAAAAAGGAAAGAACCAACGGCAGTCATAACACAAAGTAATTAACTTTAAGGACATCTTACAGTACACATTCCTGGCAGAGTCAGCAATAAAGAAATTGATACATACACAAATATCCAAATACATAGAATTGACCTATTCATTATCCATGATTCCAGGAATTTTCTAATGAAAATTTGTTGGGAGAAAAGAAGTACAGCTTCATATTTTCCACAGACTCAAATATAGCACACATAAGGCTGAAAGCTACTATACTATATTATTTTTTATTGGTCAATATTTTACAAAATGATTTGCAGTATTGACTCTGGGACATTTTCCCCTGGTTTTTATATATTGCTAATGATTCTGAAGATGGTATGGAAATACAGGTCTATGTATATTAAGTATAAAATAACATACATCCTACAGTAGTCTATGCGCTCAACAAAAATATTCCTTGATACATATTATTGAATATTTGTTTTGATGATTCAGTGAACATATAATAATTACAAATGATATTTAAGAAGTAATGACATTTACAGAAGTACCAAAAGTAGGGAGTATTTGTGAATAGTCTGTCTGCATACATAAAATATCTGTACACTTGCCACTATAAAATATTGCCGAGAGAATTAAGGAACACCCAAAGAATTGGAAGACAAATGGTGTTCATGGGACTCAGTATTGTTAAGATTTCTATTCTCCTCAAATTAATATACAGATTTGTACAATCTCAATGAAAGTCTTACAAAAAATTTAAAGAAATTTAAAAACTAATGTTCAAATCATGTAAAAATAAAAAGGACCTACACTATAACAAACAACTTAGAAAAATAACCATGTTAGAGAACACACACTACCTGATTTTAAGACTACTTATAAACGTACATTAATTAGACTATGGTATTGACATCAAGATAGATAAATAAGATACAAAAGCTTGGTCCTTGTCACCATTTCCAATTGAATAATGAGGACAAGTTTTGAGAAAAAAGAAGTTTTATTGACTTGTTAGCAAAGGAGAAATAATGGGGATATTTATTCCAGAGACTGATCATCCCTGCCAGTGGGAACACAGGAATTTTAAAGGAGTAACACAAGAATCAGGATCCAAATATTATCAGTAGATATAATTAGTTAGTGTCTAGTAGTTGTCCTTGAGAGAGTCATTGCTTCAGTTCCTAGGCTTAGATTTGCATTATTATTGGGGGCAGTGATATTCTTCATGGTGTGAAGGACATGATATCTTAGAGTGGGTTGGGGAAAATGTTGATCTTGTTTACCCTTCCATTAAGGATGCAGAGAGGGGGAAAAAGAAAAGGGAAAACTAAGAAAAAAAATGCCACTTTAAAAATGATCCACCTGTAGTTCAGCAGCAAGGTTTACACTCAAAGAATGAAGTGGAACCCTGTTACATCAAAGGAGCAGAAAAAAGACTCCAGAAATAGACACACACCTAGATGGGCAACTAAATAAGGGTACAAAAGAGGGTGTTTTCAACAAAATGGTATCCAAATATACTAAAATAAATCATGGCCCTTATATTGTCCACATCTAAAAGTTAACTCAAACTGAATCTGAGACTTAAACATAAAACCTAAATATGTAAGGTTTTGTAAGGAAAAAAAAAAAAAAGAAAATCCTGTGAACATGGGATAGGTAAAACTTAGAAAAGACCAATAGAGACAACTAAACTTTAAAGAAAATTATAAAGGGTCTTCTTCAAAATTAAAAAGTTTTTCTTTTCTAAAAACTTGGTTGAGATAATGAAAAGAGAAGTCAGTAATTTTAAAAATGTTGGGTACAGGGAGGCATGTCCACAATCCAGTGAGTCAGGAGGCTAAAGCAGGGAGATTGCAAGTTGGAGGTCAAACTAGGCCTCTTAGCAAGACCCTGTCTCAAAATTTTTGTAAAAATGATTGGGGATGTAGTTCAGTGGTAAAGCACCCTTTTTCTCAATACTGAGTACCAACATCAAGTATATAAATAAATAAAATTAGTTTGAAAAAAGTGTGTGAAAGTAATATATCTGACTGGTGACATATCCAGAAAATAAAAAATCATTTAGAAATCAATGAGAAAAAAAAAGACATCAATAAATAAATGGCAAAACAACTTGAACAGACACCAAAGAATATATATAAATACCAAGTAATAATATAAAAAGATGTTCAACATCATTGTTCTAGAAATATTAAAACTACAATGAGATACTACTATGCACATGAATGGCTAAAATTAAAAAAGGCTGACCATAACAATAGTTGACAAGGTTGTGAAGAATGGAACTCTCATATACTGCTCATAGGAAAGAAAAATGGTAGAACCACTTTGGGAAAGATTTTGGCAGTTTCTGACAATATTAATCTTATGTCTACCACATGATCCAGCCATTTACTCTAGACAAAGAAAGCATAGATATGTGTAAATACATTTATAACCAATGAAAACTCATAATTCATAACAAAGTGGATGGATAAAACCAAATTGTGGTATATCCATATAATGGAACAGTGCTCATCAATTAAAATCTAAATAGTCAATCTTGCAACAATAAGAATAAATAAAAAATTAATAGGTTGAATATATGAAGGCAGAAAAAAGTGAATACATATTATATAAATCTGCTTACATAAAATTATAAGAAATGCAAAAAAATCAACAGAAAGAAAATAGTGGTTGTTTGAAAACAGTGAGATGGGTGAGGCAGGAAGGCTAGAGGGAGATATGTAAATATGAGGATGGTGAAGGGGCAGAAAAATGCTTTATAGGGCAATGGATATCTATTTCCTTCACTGTAGTGTTGGTTTTACTCATGCACACAGATGTCAAAACTTATGACAGCAGAGACTTTAAATATGAACACATGAATCATACCTCAATTAAGAATTGAAATTATACTTGCATTCTTCAGAGATTTGGTGAAATTCAGTTAATCAGAACAATTTCCACTAAGATTATCATCTCATATTAAAAGATAGTCACTAGGTCTTATCTAGTTTTCCACACAATATATAACAAAAATAGAAGTAATCATTTGAAGTGAGGCCTATCTAAATATTTAGGGAAAGGTGATGCACATTTGTTTCTGAAGTACAAAACTAAAGTGTTACAACATGGTAAAATAATCATACTGATATTTCGGTATATCAGGCTATTTGAAGAACACAGCTCTGAATCACAATAGGATATATTCTATTTTAATTAATTTTTTACATTGCTTTTTAATCTTTCTTTTTAATTTATTTTTATTGTAAACAAATGGGATACATGTTGTTTCTGTTTGTACATAGAGTAACAGCACACCATTTGCATAATCATGCATTTTCATAGAGTAATGATGTTTGATTCATTCCATTATTTTTTCCTTCCCCCCACCCCTCCCACCTCTCTATTCCCTCTATACAGTCCCTCCTTCCTCCATTCTTGCCCCCCTCCCAACCCCCATTATGTGTCATCATCCGCTTATCAGTGAGATCATTCGCCTTTTGGATTTTTGAGATTGGCTTATCTCACTTAACATGATATTCTCCAATTTCATCCATTTGCCTGCAGATGCCATCATTTTATTATTATTTATAACTGAATAATATTCCATTGTATATATATACCACAGTTTTGTTATCCAATCATCAATTGAAGGGCATCTAGGTTGGTTGCACAGTCTGTCTATTGTGAATTGAGCTACTATGAACATAGATGTGGCTGTATTACTGTAGTATGCTGATCTTAAGTCCTTTGGGTATAGGCTGAGGAGTGAGATAACTGGGTCAAATGGTAGGTCCATTCCAAGTTTTCAAGGGAAACTCCACACTGCTTTGCAGACTGGCTGCACTAATTGGCAGCCCCACCAGCAATGTATGAGTGTACCTTTTCCCCCACATCCTGACCAACACCTATTGTTGCTTGTGTTCTTGATAATCGCCATTCTGATTGGGTTGACATGGAATCTTAGAGTAGTTTTGATTTGCATTTCACTAATTACTAAAGATGGTGAACATTTTTTCATATGATTGTTGATTGCTTGTAGATCTTCTTCTGTGAAGTGTCTGTTCATATCCTTAGCCCATTTGTTGATTGTGTTATTTGTATTCTTGGTATAGAGTCTTTTGAGTTCTTTATATATTCTGGAACTTAGTGCTCTATCTGAAGTATGAGTGGCAAAGAAATTCTCCCACTCTGTAGGCTCTCTCTTTGCATTGCTGGTAGTTTCCTTTGCTGAGAGAAAGCTATTTAGTTTGTATATATCCCAGTTATTGATTCTTGTTTTTATTTCTTGTGCTATGGGAGTCCTGTTAATGAAGTCTGATCCTAAGCCAACAAGGTGAAGATTTGGACCTAGTTTTTCTTCTATAAGATGCAGGGTCTCTGGTTTGATTTTGAGGTCCTTGATCCATTGTGAGTTGATTTCTGTGCAGGGTGAAATGTCGCGCTCCCCGCCCGCAGAGAGACGCGACACCTGGTTCTTTTCAGCCTTTTTATTGCGCGCACCCCCATCCTCTCAGTTCTTTCTTTGTTCCCCTCTTTGAGGAACTTACACTTCAATATCTATAGTACAGTAACCAATCAGCATTTGCACGAGGGGAGAGCATGAACAGATACAGGCAGCAAAGGCAGGCATACAGTGGACCTGTACTGTCCATCAGGGAGCTCAGCCAATCCCTGGAACTTCCTCAAAATAATGTCAGTTGTTTATGCAAAAGCCAACCGCACTGGCAGCCTGCCAGGCGCCATCTTAGCCTTGCCACACCTAGGGCCAGGGGTCCGGCCGAAACCCCGACAGTGAAAGATAGGGATTTAGTTTCATCCTGTTGCATATGGATTTCCAGTTTTCCCAGCACCATTTGTTGAAGAGGCTATCTTTTCTACAATGCATATTTTTGGCACCTTTGTCTAGTATGAGAAAATGGTATTTATTTGGGTTTGTGTCCTTTTCCTCTATTCTGTACCATTAATCTACCTGTCTATTTTGGTGTCAATACCATGCCATTTTTGTTACTATTGCTTTGTAGTATAGTTGAAGTTCTGGTATTGCTATACCCCCTGTTTCATTCTTCCTGCTAAGGATTGCTTTAGCTATTCTGGGTTTCTTATTCTTCCAGATGAATTTCTTGATTGCTTGCTCTATTTCAATAAGGTACATCATGGGGATTTTAATTGGAATTTTATTGAATCTGTATAGCACTTTTGGTAGTATGGCCATTTTGTAGTATGGCAGAATATAAATTCTGCCTATACAAGAACATGGGAGATCTTTTCATCTTCTAAGGTCCTCCTTAATTACTTTCTTCAATGTTTTGTTGTTTTCATTGTAGAGATCTTTTACCTCTTTGGTTAGATTGATTCCCAAGTATTTTATTTTTTTGAGGCTATTGCAAATGGGGTTGTTTTCCTCATTTCCCTTTCAGCTGTTTTGTTGCTTGCATATAAAAATGCTTTAAATTTATGCATGTTGATTTTATAGCCTGCTATTTTGCTGAATTCATTGATGAGGTCCAGAAGTTTACTGGAGGAGGATTTTGGATACTCTAAATATAGAATCATGTCATCCGCAAATAGTGACAGCTTAAATTCCTCTTTTCCTATTCGTATCCCTTTAATTTCTTTAGTCTTCTCAATTGCTCTGGATAGAGTTTCGAGGACAATATTGAATGGAAGTGGTGAAAGAGGACATCCCTAACTTGTTCCCATTTTCAAAGGGAATGGTTTCAGTTTTTCTCCATTAAGAATGATGCTGGCCATGGTCTTAGCATAAATAGCCTTTAAAATGTTCAGGTATGTTCCTACTATCCCTATTTTTTATAGTGTTTTGAGCATGAAGAGGTGTTGTATTTTGTCAAACACTTTTTCTGCGTCAATTGAAATAAGCATATGATTCTTATCCTTAATTCTATTGACATGATGGATTACGTTTTTTGATTTATGAATGTTGAACTATTCTTGCATTCCAGGAATGAACCCCACTTGATCTTGGTGCACAATTTTCTAAATATGTTTTTGGATACGGTTTGCCAATATTTTGTTAAGGATCTTTGCGTCTATATTCATCAAGGATATTGGTGTAAAACTTTCTTTCCTTGCTGTGTCCTTTCCTGGTTTGGGTTAGAGTGTGATATTAGCTTCATAAAATGAGTTTGGTAGGGTATCCTCCTTTTCTATTTCCTGGAATACTTTGAGAAGTACTGGAATGAGTTCTTCTTTGAAGGTCTTTTAGAACTCAGCTGAGTTTCCATCTGGTCCTGGACTTTTCTTGGATGGTAGATATTTAATGGCTTCTTCTATTTCATTGCTCAATATTGATCTGTTTCAATGGTGTGTGTCCTCCAGGTTCAGTTTGGGAGGAGCATATGTCTCTAGGAATTTGTCAATGTCTTCAGTAGTTTCTATTTTGTTGGAATACAGATTTTTAAAGTAGCTTCTCATTATATTCTGTATCTCAGTGCTGTTTGTCATGATATTTCCTTTTGCATCAAGTATTTTAGTAATTTGAGTCTTCTCTCTCCTTCTCTTTGTTAGTGCGGCTAAGGGTTTGTCTAATTTTTTAAATTTTTCAAAGAACCAACTTTTTGTTTTGTCAATTTTTTGAATTGTTTCTTTTGTTTCAATTTCATTGATTTCAGCTGATTTTAATGATTTCCTGTCTTCTACTACTTTTGCTGTTATTCTGTTCTTCTTTTTCTAGGGCTTTGAGCTGTAATGTTAGGTCATTTAATTGTTGACTATTCATTCTTTTCTAGAATGCACTCCATGCAATGAATTTTCCTCTTAGTACCGCTTCCATAGTGTCCCAGAGATTTTGATATGTTGTATCGTCATTCTCATTGACCGCGAAGAATTTTCTAATCTCCTCCCTGATGCTTTTTGTTATCTATGTTTCATTCAATAGCATATTGTTTAGTCTCCAGGTGTTGGAGTAATTTCCCTTTTATATTTTGCAATTTATTTCTACTCTCAGTCCATTTTGATCTGATAGAACACAAGGCAGTATCTCTATTTTTTTGCATTTCCTAAGGGCTGCTTTGTGGCATAACATATGGTCTATTTTAGAGAAGGTTCCATGTGCTGCTGAGAAGAAAGTGAGTCCACTCATTGATGGATGGAATATTCTATATATGTCTATTAATTATAGGTTATTGATTGTGTTATTGAGTTCTATGGTTTCTTTGGTTGGATTTTATTTGGAAGATCTATCTAGTGGTGACAGCAATGCATTAAATTCACACTGAATTATTGTTTTGTGGTCTATGTGATTCCTGAAATTGAGAAGGATTTTTTTGATGTATAGGGATGCACCATTGTTTGGGGCATAAATATTTACCATCGTTATATCTTCCTGATTTATGGTTAACTTAGGAACTATGAAATGTCTTCTTTATCCCTTCGGACTAACTTTGGCTTGAAGTCCACTTTATCTGATATAAGGATGGAAACCCCCGCTTTTCTACTGAGTCCATGTGCGTAATAGACTTTTTCCCATTCTTTCACCTTTATATGTGGATGTCTTTTTTTATGTGATGAGTCTCTTGCAGGCAGGGTCTTTCTTTTTAAACCATTCTGCCAGTCTATGTCTTTTAATTGATGAGTTTAGGCCATTAACATTCTGGGTTATTATTGAGATATGATTTGAATTCCCAGTCATTTGGCTTATTTTTGGTTTTTAAGTTGGCTTGGTTTCTCCTTTGAGTGTTTTTTCTCTAAGGTAGTTCCTCCCTTTGCTGACCTCCATTGTTGTTTTTCATTTCCTCCTCATAGAATATTTTTTTGAGAACATTCTATAGTGCAGGCTTTCTACTTGTAAATTCTTTTAACTTTTGTTTATCATGGAAGGATTTTTATTTCATCTTCAAATCTGAAGGTTAGTTTTGCTGGGTATACGATTGTTGGTTGGGAACCATGTTCTTTCAGAGCTTGAAATATTTTGTTCCAGGCCCTTCTAGCTTTTAGAGTCTGGGTTGAGAAGTCGGTTGCTATCCATATTGGTCTCCCACTATATGGAATCTGATGCTTTTCTCTCGCAGCATTCCAAATCCTATCTTCATTTTGAATGTTAGGAATTTTCATTATAATGTGCCTTGGTGTGGATCTGTTGTGATTCTGTCCATTTGGTGTTCTGTAAGCCTCTTGTATTTGATTTTCCATTTCATTCTTCAGGTTTGGGAAATTTTCATATACTATTTCATTGAATAGGTTGTTCATTCCTTTGGTTTGTATCTCTGTGCCTTCCTCAATCCCAATAATTCTTAAATTTGGTCTTTTCAAGATGTCCCATAGTTCTTGGAGATTCTGTTCATGATTTCTTACCATCTTCTCTGTTTGGGTAACTTCATTTTCAAGATTATATATTTTGTCTTCCTTATCTGCGGTTCTGTCTTACATGTGGTCTAGTCTTTTGGTGATGATTCCCATTGAGTTTTTTATTTGGTATATTGTTTCCTTCATTTCAAGGTTTTCTGTTTTGTTTTCTTTGAGAATCTCTATCTCTTTATTGAAAGTGCTTCCTGAACTTGCTCTTTCAGCTTATTGGTATTATCTTTCATTGCCTGCATTTGCTCTCTTATCTCATCCTTTGCTTCCCAAATCATCTTAATCATGTATAATCTGAAGTCCTTTTCTTACATTTCTTCTACCATACCATCATTTGATTCTATGAATATAGAACTAGATTTTTTTGGATCATTTTCTTCCCTTGTTTTTTCATGTTGTTCATGTATCTTCCCCTCCAGTAGTGTAGTTCTGGGGTGCTGCAGATTTCCCCCTATAAGCTTATAGTGACCCTATAGGTTTCCAAAACCCTTTCTTTAAGGGGAGATCAATATTAGCAGTGCCCAAATCAGACACTATGCAATCTTAGACCAAATAGCCCCTATGGGGACAATAACAAAATTGTCATAGTAAACAAAATGAGTTCAAATATTATCTTCGGTAAAACAAACAGATTTGCAACAAGGTCTGCATTTTCTAATGGAGGACAAAGAGGATGCAGAGGGATGTAGAATGTGGCTGTTAATGGGATAAGAAAAGAATATACAGAAGTTCTTGAAAATAGGGTGAGAGTGTAATCAAAAGAAATTGGATGTTAGCATGCAATAAAGGGAGAAAGAGACTCTGAGGGAACAGGTAAACAAAAGGAAAAGAGAGCAAGAAAAGTAAAGAAATAAAAACTTTAATTTTTTAAAAGGAGAAGAAAGAAAATCTACTGTATAACAGTCATATACTAATGAAACCTGCCAATGTTCAGTAGCCTGATGTATGAGAGGTACCTGACAATAAGCCGCAAGCCTACAGCAGATGTTGCAGGATGGGATTTGTCCCACCCAATGATCGAAGCTATGGCTTCCAGAATTATCAAAGATGGCCCTTCTGGCTTTGAAATGTGTTGGCAAATGGGGAGCTGCAGCTCAGGGGTGGATGTAGTCGGCTGGAGGTCCTGGAGATGGGATGCGGTTGGTCTGGCAGGTGTCCTGGAGGTCTGGTGTGTTTTATGTGGTTGTGGGATCCCGGAGGCGGGATGCAATCAGTCGGTCTGGGTTCCCGGTGATAGGGCGCAGTCAGTTGGTCTGGGGGTCCTGGTGGCAGTGAGTAGTAGATGATGTGATTGGTCGGGCTGAGGGATCCTGGAGATGGGGCTCAGTCAGTCCTGCCAGGGGTCCTACAGGGCCTGACTGTTGTCTCAAAATGGCGGCAGCCACGTGTAATCAAACCTGCAGGAACTGTAGCAGTGAACTTCCAGGCAACAGCAGGAAGCTGGTGCTCCACTGGTGGTCGGCGATCAGTTTGCTGACTGTTGTCGGATGATCAGGAGGTGAACCTTGTGCATTGGTTGATGGATAGGTGTAAGGCAGGCGATGGACAGGTGAGAGGCAGGCAAATGGCGGATGATAGATGCCTGACAGTGAGCAATATGCACTCAAAAAAGGTGTTGATATGCTGGCAGACTGCAGGTCATCACAGCAGACAAATGGTGTAAACACCAGGGGATCATAAGCAACAAAAACTGCCTCACCGAGAAACAGATATCCTCTGTTTGAAACCGGAGTTACGGAGCAACAAGGAACGCAGCCTCCCTCTAGTCCACCATCTTGGATCTCCAATTAATATTTTTGAAAATTAAAAAAAAATGACTTTAACCTAATCCATAGTTAACCATTGATTTCAACAAAAATTTAAGATTGAATAAATCTTGGCTACCAAGAAAGATTTCATATTACAATTTCACAATGCCTTCTAATCAACTGCATACTTCATCTGAAGTTATTGATAGGAATCACTGTCTTTTATTCAAACAATCAAAAAAGTATATGAAATTTATTAGGAATACATGTTGAATATCAAATTCTTACCAAAAGCTGCAGGATTCATGGCTTTCAGACTATGAAGACATCTCTACCTCAAGGACTACAAATCATATAAACTGCCAATGGTAAAAAAACCACCCGTTTTCTTCTGCAAATGATGATGTTAAAAGAGCTTGTCTGCTTCTATATGATTTTGTGAACTTTGTTGACATTATTCAACAACATGATTATGTTTAGATCTATGAACTCACTTGATCTTGGAGTCATATCCCATCAGGGAAAAAAGTGTGAGCACCACTGTATTCAAATGTGGAGTAGAAACTTTAGCAGCCATCACTGCTCAGTTCCTCAGAAACTGACTTCTTCAGACACTTGATGTAAGCCCAAGAGAAGCTTCTCAGAACCCAGAAATCACTGTGTCTTAGAGTAACTGTGTGCCTGCTACCATGTTAAGCACTGGGTCAGTGACCAATGGCACTGGTACAACTGGGCAGTGAATATAACAACCAGAGGTTACAATGGTCTTCTCACCAGGGCCTTTCCCTTCTCTGTTACTCATCTCTCATCTTCTAACAACAAATTTGAAAAGGAATAAAAAGCAACCTAAATTCATACAGGCATTTATGATCCTACAATATGCACACAGTACATCACAATACCTGGGACCAGGAGGACCCCATGTATCTCTCCCTCTAGAGTCAGTGGGGCACCAAATCCCAGTGCAGAAACAAAGTGATCTGGGTCTCAGATCCCTTTGTCTCTCCACACCCTCCACTAAGTTTGAACCCTTGGAAATGGAACACTGCTCTCCAACCACAGCAAATGGGTCTCCTTTAAAATGTCATCAAAGTCAAGATAGTGGTCATAATGACTTCTGGATTCTATGGCAGCCATGATGACAGGTTGGGTCTCAGCAGTTCAAATGCCACTGCACAGTCCTCCACTCAGTCCCCTTTCTTTCTCTGAAACCAAAACACCTTCACTCTTCAGGTTACCACCTGAAAAAGTGCACAAATTAGAGGAACTAGGCTCAGACTCAGGTGGTAGGAAAAACTTTTTCATGCCCTCAATGAGTCCAAATATCTGAAGATAGGACCCTGATCCTACTGCCATGCCATGGAAGTCTCTAGAGGAACAATTTCATGGTCACCATGATGATGTCAGGTTACTATAGCAACTAACGGTGCAAACTGTTCCATCACACTGGAAATGCTTCTTTTTGGCTCTTTTTCTTTTTGCATTTCACACTGAGAAAAAAAATGCTTTCACTCTTCAGGCCACTACCTGAGAAAGTATGCTTTCTACCTGAGTAAGTAGCGGGACTAGGCTAGGGTTCAGGCATTTTGGGAAACTCTGCCCAGTTTGGGGAGAAAGTCACATCCCTTTGTAAGTAGTACCAGCACACAGAAAACCAGGGATAGCTCTTGGAGATGGCTCAGTCTTGTAAAATACAAAATTCTAAGTAGTTAGTCATCTGTCAGAAAAGTAAGAGACTGCCCATAATTAGTCAACTCTATGACATAGGATCACCAAAAATGTCATTTGGGGAATCTGAGTTATTTAAAGGAGGCAAGAATAGAACAACATAGTCAATAATATATAGACAAACACTGTACCATTTACTGAGCTATATCCTCAGCCCACTTTTTGTGTTTTTGATGCTTCACTTATTCCTATCTTATTACTTCACAAGGCTTGTGTCTTTAAGAGGCACCCAAAATAGTGTGATTCCCCAAATCTGAGCTATGTACCAAATGCAATATGTGAACATAGATTAAGAACACTGAATCTACTTTATTCATATAAAGATAAGATATTAGAACCAGGCACAATGGCACACACTTGTAACCCAGCAGCTTTGAGGCCAAGGTAGAAGGACGACAGGTTGGAAGTCTGCCTTAGTAACTTAGCAAGGCTCTGAGCAACTTAGTGAAACACCATCTTCAAATAAAAAGTACAAAGGACTGAGAATGTGGCTCACTGGTTAAGCAACCCTGGGTTCAATCCCTGGTATGAAAAAAAAAAGTTGATATTGGAGAATGTGACCTAAATTTGTTTGCACCTGAACTTCCTACTAATGATCCCCAGAATGAGGCAGACTTATCCACCCAGCAGGGCTCTATTGGGACATGACAACGGGCAAGGACTGCAATGCATACCAATCCACTCTCCACTTAAGGAGTCCTGTCTCTGTGCGCCTAATAATAATGACTTCCTTGCCAAGGGCTACCCCTGCAACAAAAGACAATGTTTCAGGACACTTCTTAAGGTGAACAAATGTCACTTGTCATATTTCACACTCATCACATGATTGGCTGAAGATATAATTTTTCATATGGCTCAAGGAGCAGTTTGTAGTAAGAACCTCTCAATTCCTAAAAGTGAGCTGTGATAGTGGCAGCACATCTTATAGAAAGGGATTGGAGGATCTGGGGTTGTAGCTCAAAGGTAGAGCACTTTCCAAGCATATGTGAAGCAGCTCATACCACATAAAAATAAATAAATGCATTTTATACTTTTAAGGGAGCCTTCAGCTGCAGCCTCCCAAGTTACAATGATTACTGTTTAAGTATGTGTTAGTTAATTATATATAACAATTATATCATATATAATATATTTATAAATGTATTATATATAATATGTCCATCACATCTAGATTGGAAATAGGTTCTAAATTTCAAGAGTGGGTTGTAAAGCTTGTATCATAAAAATTTCCTGGGAAATTCTTTCAAATAGTAATTGATGGGGTGATCAGAAACTTATCTCCACATATAAACCTATACATCCATACTCTAGACATAATGATAACAAAGCCCCCTCCTTAAGTCTTTAAGGATAAGAGAATCCCTTTGTTATCCAATGGTAGCAGATGACAGAAAAAGAGGGGATGGTTGCTGACACCATAATGCTTTGGATTTCCACTCCTGCTCAACAATACACTTCAAAAGCAATAGATATTTATAACAGAAGTCTCTGTGTTGAATGGTCTCAGCTGGGTGTTTTTTGCTCCACATGGTGTGTATCACCTGGGACTGTAGTCATCTGAAGGTTTCCCTCATCTGGGACATCCAGAGAGTCTCTCACATGGATAACAACCTGTGTTGAGATCAGTGGGGCTGTTGCCTGGAGCAACTTGGTCCTCCATAGAACCTTCCCTGTGTAGGAGTGCAAGAGGAGATAGAGGACACCCTGTCAAATTTGGATTATAGATGAGAAACAAAACTTTTTGAAGTGGGGTTTAACCATGTTGCCCAGCCAGCCTCAAATTACTAGCCTTAAGTGAGCTTTCTTCTTCAGCATCCCAAGCTACAATGACTAAGTTTTAAGCCTATGATAGTTAATTGTATATAACAACTTACCTCTGCCCCACTGTTCATATATCTCTTCTGGATAACCAGATAGTTCAATATCATTGTCAATGTTTCTGTCAGCATTTTTTTTTTGGATGCAATTTACATTTAAAGATTTGGGTCAAGTAGACTGACCTATACAATGTGGGTTGGCCTTATCAAGTCAAATGGAGGAATAAAAAGAAAAAGGAACTTACAGAAACAAGAAGGAATTCAGGAAACACAAGGCTTTTGGACTTGAATTGCACCACTGGATCTTCCCTTGTGTAAAATCTGCCTGCCCATCCTGCAGATATTGGAATTCTAGCCTCCATTAATCCTGTGATCCAGTTCCTGAAAATAAATTTATTTTCTAAGAATGAACACTATTGATTCTGTTTCTCTGGATGTAGCATGCAATATTATTTTGTTTATGATAATAAAACTGGACATTGTTTTTATATTTGCTAAATCTCATAATCCTAGGAGCCCTTGAATATACAAATTTGATGATCATTTGAAATAACACAATGGGCAGGTCTTAATAAAAGGATCAGATCAAATGGGAAATAAAAGACAAAACCTGACAATATGTAGTGTTTGTGGAATTAAGGGAAAATAGACTTTCTTATACATCATTAGTTCCAAATGGGTGTATGCACTTACTGAAGCAGATATCATTACAGAATAACAACTTAATTGGTCTTTGATGTAGAAGCCCTGTTTTCACTAACAAGGGAGTTCCATATGAAAGTTTAGAGGTCTCATCAAGGTCATTTGGATGTATATTCTGGCTAAGGATTCATGACTGAGGGGGTAGGTCAAGTTCCACAAGTATTCCCTGCTCCAGGGAGGAAAGACAGTTATTATTTGTGAAACAAATTTTATACAGGAGTACAGCTACAGATTATGCATTAGTGTCTGCTTTGAATCTCATAACAACACTACTAGTGGGATATCACTATCCTCTTTACATGGTTGTGTGTAAATATAAAGCACATGCTCCTAACCATAGAGCTAGATGGCAAAGAGGTTGTTGATCAGGTCCACTGCCAGGTCCAAACAGAGCAATTCTTAGTGTTGAATTGCTCTGGGATGCAGAGGCACCTTGATTTGCTCATAGCAAATCTGTAACCAAGGTTATTAAGACACATAGTGTTCTGATGGTAAATCTTGGTTGTCCCTTTATCCCTCCCACATTTCCAGCAGGGTAACACACTTGTTGCCCCTACCTCTTGCCCTAGGAGAAGTTCATCACAGAATGAAAACAGAAGCTGACTGAAGATGATCAACAGAACCATGTCAAGTGTTGAGTCCTTTACTCCAACAGATCGTGTCAAGTGTTGGGTCTTCTACTCCAACAGACCGTGTCAAGTGTTGGAGTGGCAGGAAATAGATGCAGCAATAATCAACATATCATTAGAAACATTGGAAAAGCATTGGGAAGGTTTTACTGTATTGGTACACAAAACATTGCACAACAAAAATTTAGCAGTAATACATAGATAAAATATATGAACATAAACAATTGTAGCTGTGCTCAAGTTAAAAGGAGCCTGTGATTGCTTTAGCATAATAATAGATGGATAAAGAGATATTCCTCTGAGCTTGGATGCAGTGTTTAACCTTTGTAGATTTCCTAGTTGTAATAGTTGATTCTAGAGATACTTTGCATAATAAAAATATTTAGGTTAGTCATAAATAATATATGTCCTTTCGTATGTTTAGTCTAATTCTTTAAAAATCAGAATAAGATTGTAGTCTACCATTATATAAAATAGAATAGACTAAATATTAATTATAAGTTGATGTCTTTGCCCTTTAATAATAGTAAAAACTTTTCACTGTTAAACACTGGAATTCATTGTGGGGGGTGGTTTCTCAGAAAATCGAGTGATGTGTGTGTTCTGAAGGTTAAAGGCAGACAGATCATGGTGCCCTCAGTTTAACTGGGAGACAAGTTTGTTTCAGTGTAGCTGGAAGACAAGATTGTTTTAATCTAGCTGGGAAATAATTTTTTTTTTTTAATCTGGGCTGTCATATAGGGAGAATGTGTACTTTGAGAAAAAGCATAGATTGTACTTTTGAAAGTTTTTCTTGTTTTAAACTAACCAAAAATGATATAATCATTACTAAAGAAAAATATCTATAAAAAGGCTGACAGAAAAAATAAAGAGAGATTCAGCCTCAGAACAGTTGCTATCTCTGTGTGCTGTTTCTGCACCACACTGATGCATGCCATCCACCTAGGATCCTTGACCCTGCTACAGCTGGACCCCAGCAGATTATTAATATTCAAAAGCAACTACACATGGAGACATGCCATGCCTATGGCCCCCAAGCGGGAAGATGATCAACAGAACCATGTCAATTGTTGAGTCCTATATTCCAACAGACCATGTCAAGTGTCAGATCCTCTACTCCAAGAGAGCTGTGTCAAATGTCGGTGTGGCAGGAAATAGACCTAATCACTACCTCATATTAACACTACAGGTGGTTATGGATGGTTCATCTCAGTCATGAGACAAATTTTCCTATTGGATGGAAGGACAAATGGAGCAGGTTCAGGGGAGCTGAAGGTAACAAGTTAACTAGGGAAATGGTTAAATCAGCCCTAAGCAGTGTGCCAAATAAATGACAATGGCAGAGCCCTCCTCAGTCCATATCAAGAGGAAAAATCACAACAATAATCATGTTTTGCCAAAGAAGATGATCATTTAGGCTTTTTAGTAATTACTCTCTAGTTAAAATTTATTATCTCTTTGCTAATGTGTATCCCCAAAACTACATAATGAAAACATCTGTTTCTGTAGATCTGTGCAGTAACGTGTTTTCCAGCTCAACTCAAAGTGGATCAAAGACTTAGGCACTAGAAAAGAGACCCTGCACCTAATAGAAAATAAAGTAGGCCAAATTACACAAGGGTGAAGGTCATTGGGGGTCATCTTAGAATTCTGCCTTCCACATAGAGATTCAAGTCAAATTTTAAAAATCACTCAAACTTCATCATTGGTCTCCAGACTCAAACTGTTCTTTGACCTGAAGTTTAGTTCACTCTTACAGGGAATCATCTTGCTAGGCTAAGGCTAGCACAGGGGAAGTAACTCACTCATGAATCTGTAATCAGGGAGGTTCCAATCTCTTGCCTCCCATCTTTAGTCCAACATCCATGTTGTCTTGGTCTGTACTGTCTGCCATACCTCAGAATCAATGGGAAACTGCTCCTCCAGTGTCAAAGAGGATAGCAAAGTAAGGAAACAGCAAGCCAAGATTTATTCCCCTGCCCTATCCACCAGGTAACACATCCCAAGCTTGGCACAGGCCTAAAGCTTACATGTTTTGCAGTCTATTTCAGGGCTTGTTTCTCCCTTTGCACAGGCTCTTATGCTTTGGCACTTTTGGGATTTGATCACTGGCGTCTTCTCGTAGGAGGGAGGAGATCATGGAGCCAGGGCTCACACTGTGTACCATGTGTACTTTTCAGCATTTTCTATTTACCATCAGACGTTAGTGAACATATAGTGAGTGCCATCTCACATGTGACCATGCCTAGTCTAAAAGAGTCTAAGATTCTCTCCAGGTAAGTGGTAGGATAGAAATAAAGTTCCATTTCTTGCTTTCCCCACAACAGAACCAGCAACTTACCATTTGGAAAATGTTCACTTTCAACTTTCCCAGTACTGTACCCCATGAGTGAGTACTCACTCAACAGTCCTCCATGTTGAAGATGTTGGTGGTGATGAAATCTTTGGTCATGTGGCCTAGCTACAGTATCATGTGAATTGACTGGTCCATGAATTTAAGTGTACAGAAAAATTGGGCACTTTATAGTATCTGCAACAGGAGTAAATGGGGTGCTGATTTTCATCTTTTTTCCCAACTCCCCCAGGAGAGAAGAGAACAGCAAGTCCTCTAGAGGTCATCTCTCTTTCTCTCTCTCTCTGTTTTTGCTATTTTTATCAGTCTTTTGTGACAGTAGGGGATAGAGAGAGAAAGTAGGCATCTAGGTCACCCCTGGGAAGAGATAGAAAGATAAGTGCCCTACATAAGAATAGGATCTGAAAACAGAGGAGCTGGAGCCTATGCTCTGGTTGTTGACTCATTTACCAAGTGCTTGGTTTTCACCTATGTATACTTTCCTTGCCACCACTCTACCACAAGGCAAACAATCACACACAGCAGATATGTGTTCCCAGGTGAGGCTACGAGAGTGAAGAGACTTACCCACAAGTTAAGAATGTTCCAAAGTTTCTATTTTGGGTCTAATGCCTGCCCAAGGAGATCTGTCTTGCTCTAGCATTCTTTCCAGCATATACAGCATGAGGAGTTGCTCTCACCATTCATCAGCTCAAGGGAGTATGTTTCTCACATGTAAAATAGGAGAACAAAGGGGACAGGAAAATTCAGAAAACATGAAGAAATAGGGTAGGTGGTGACTTCAGATGAATGGTTATGATACAATCCCCTTCTTCCCTACCCATTCCCTATTAGGAAACTCATTCCACCACATAGAAATGTCATGGATTCACCATGAAAAGTGAACCATGCTGGCATTTTCTGTCTTATCTCCACATACTCTCTGATCAAATGTAAAATTGTTACTGTACACTGAAGAAAATTAAAAAAACAGTGCCGTAACCAAGTGAAGACTATTTCATGTGAGCATAATGTAGTACCAGTTTTGATGTGGCAAGGTGGTTGTTTCAAATTTGTGTTATTCTTTCTCAAAACTCATAGAATGATCTAACATGGAGAAAAACTGCTGACTAAACCTCATGCTTGTCAGGGCCATGAAAGCAATTTAGCAATTTCTCAAATAGATAAACATGGAGTCACCATACGCCCAGTAATTCCACTCCTATGAATATACTCAAGGGAGATGAAAATATGTCTACATTGAAACTTGTAAGTGTTCATAGCATCATCATTCATAATAGACAAAAAGTGGAAATTATCCAAAGACCATCAGAAGATTAATAGATAAACAAAATGCATATATCCTTACAACACAATTTTTTGTCATAAAAAGAATTGAATTCTACATGCTAGAATATGGATGAACCTTGAAAATATTATCTGAAGTGAATGAAACCAGAAGCAAAAGATCAAATATTATAATTATATCTACATGAAATCCAAAAATAGAGAAACTCATAGAGAATAAAAGCATATCTGTGATTCCTGACTGGGGTGGGTGCAAACTTAACTGCACTGAAGCACAATGGAAATTTTTCAGGTGACAGAAATATCTAAAAGTCAATTATGTTGATAGTTACATAACTCAATATATTTACTAAAAATTATCAACTTTAAAATGTGTCATTTTAATAGTCTTTATATTGTAAGAAACCTGTTAAAATGTGACGTTGCCTAGGGTTTCCTTCCTTCCTTTTTCTTTGTTTATTTTCCTGGCCCCTGGTCTTGTATTGTACCACAGAAACAACCAAAGATTTCCTGAGGTTGCCCTTGTAATGAAAGATTGTTTTACCTCTTATTCCTTTCACATCTTCCAGCTATGGTGGTGACTCAAGAATGGGTCCAAAATAGAGTCTAAGGCCTACCCTCTGTGATATGAAGTCAGAATTATTACTTTTCTCAGGTCTCTCCATACATTTTTTCACATGCTTATATTTTAAGGAGACTACATTGGAACTACCTTTATGAATATCAAGATGGCGGCACTAATCCAGGGGCCACATAGGTGCAAACCCTTTCCACCATCAATTTTCCTTTTAGAAGTCTATCTTCAAGATGTAGTGAGGGATATGAATAAAAACCTGGTTATAAACAACACCATCCTGGGGCTGGGGTTGTAGCTCAGTAGTAGAGCATTTGCTTAGCCCACATGAGTCACTGTGCTTCATTTTCAGCACTTCATAAAAATAAATAAATAAAAGTATTGTGTCCATCTACAACTAAAAATTACACATTAAACAAAGGGGAGGTGTGGTAGACCACTTGCCTAACATGTGAGGCACTGGGTTCAATCACATATAAATAATTAAAGGTATTGTATTTATCTACAACTAAAAAACAACAACATAAAACCACTGCCATCATGAGAATTCCCTCCTCTACTTCTGGGCCTGAATTTAGAAAGGGAGGTCAAATGGGAGGCAAAGTGACAAGCAGAAGAAAGCAGAGGGAAGTATAGTTGTTGGCATGCAAACACACACAAACCAGGCTCCGGTATGACTAGAATTCTCCCACAACAGTTTTCTGGGCTCAAATAGGGCATATTCATCTCATCTTGCAAACAATCTTGTTTACTCTGCCCCATACTGTACCCTTTAGCAGTGTAATGTCATCCCACAGGGTTGATAATGAGGAATATCAGAATATCCCAATTAACACAGTATTATGAAAAGTGAATATCACATCCATAACACAGAATTCTAGAGGGCAGTAAAAATAAGTTATAATGAAAAGAATAGTGAGAGGCAGTATGTTACCTATCAGATTACAATGATTCACATTATTTTGAACTTGTAACGAAACATATTCTTTCATACCATGTTGTAAAGAATACACTTTAGTGGGCTGGGGGTGTAGCTCATTGGTACAGCACTTTCCTAGACATGAGAGGCACTGGGTTTAATCCTCAGCACCACATAAAAATAAATAAAATAAAGGTATTATGTTAATCTACAACTGATATATATTTTTAAAAGAGTATACATTGGTAATAATATTTTAATGTATTGGGTTAATGTAAAATAGCATATATTTAATGATTTTCAAAGTGTTTTGAGAAACTTGTAGCAAAAGGGGATTTACAAATAAATTTTTGTGTTATGTATATATACATATGCATATATATGAATGAGGATATTAAACTATAATCTAATACAAATGGTAAAGGAATTAAATTTTTATGCAACAATGCAAGTAAAATACCTGGGAGTATCTATATGATGAAAAAATATTTGATATGAAACAAAAACAACTAAATTTGTAATTTAAAATGTTTTCATAGAAATATGCTTACATGTAAATATTGTCAAAATTAAAGCAAGGGCAGGTTACAAAAACCACAAGTGACCTAAATTCATATTTACTCATATGTCTCTCATTATTATTCAGAGAATTTTAGCCATACATATAAGATATTAATTTGTTTCTCTCACCATAATTTCTCTGTATAATAATGATAGTCTTCACTGTTTTTCTGGAGATCACTGGTATACCCACACACTGGAAATGCCCTCTTTTCCAGCCAAACTTCCATGAAGTTCTGCAGAGCAGACTTGGGCAATCTCCAGCGTTCCACCTTCATGCATAGTGGTTAAAACTGCAGTTTAGAATTCTGCCATGAGGTGGCAACAGCATACAAGCATTATCAAATATCTCTACAAAGAAGTTTACACAATGAGTACAAAAAAATGATACAGCTCTTGAAACCAGTTTGTACAGAATGATTCCAATCTTTTCTAAAAACTGGTAGGTTTAAAAGTCTACCGTAAAAACATACAATGAAATTCCAGGTAACTCTAGCATGCCTTGGCAGTCACCAGTGGGCATAGGGCAGTACAGACCTAACAAGAAGTGACTGAAAAGGGATGGGCGTGTCAGAAATCTAGGCAGCTGTATCCAGGGTTCAGGAGAGGAAATAATTGAGAGCGGTTGGCAGAAGGTTTGGTAAGCTATTCAGGGATTGGGTAATGGATGATGGTTAAGGCCCTTGTCATTGGGTGACCCCCTATAGTGGAGGCACCTCTATAGTTTTGATGATTCAATCTACACTGAGGGAGAAGAGATAAATCATTTAATGCCACATATATTTGGCATCAACAGCAAATGGAACTGCTTTGATATACATGTGAATTTTCCAAACAGAACTAGAATCATTGTAAACAAAAGAGTTTATCATATTTGTTACCCTGCAAAACATATACATTTTCATGAAGAAAAAGAAAAGAAAAATTAAAGACTGGGAGTGGTGGCACATGTCTATAATTCCAGCAACTCATGAGGCTGAGGCAGGAAGATGACAAGTTGGAGGCCAACCAAGTAAATTGTTGAGGCCCCAAGATTCTGTCTGAAAATAAAAAATAAAAAGGGCTGGGGATGTGGTTCAGTTGCTAAGAACTCCTGGGTTAAATTTCCACTACCAAAAATATTGAGATATGTTATTACTGAGTGTATTAGTTTCCTATGCCTGCCATAACAAATTACATTAACTTCATGGCAAAAAGGAAGAGAAATTTATTCTTGTACAGTTCTGGAGACTGGAAGTTTAAAATCAATGTGCTGAACTCTTCCAGCTTGTGGTGGCAGCAGAACTCTAATATCTATCTCAATCACTTAACCTCTTTCCCTGGGGGGTGTCAAAGCTCCCTGTCACTTCTGTTACAAAAACACAAGTCATTGGATTTAGAGGTCACCTAAATCCAGGATGATCTCATCTCAAGATTCTAAATTGCATGTGCATAAACCCTACTCTCCAAAAAGGGTGCTTTCACAGGTACTAGGAGCTAAGTCTTGAACAAATCTTTTTGGGAGATATAATTTATTCAACCCACTACAATAAATAAAAGCAGGTTAAAAAACTAAAATGAGTTTCTATATTGTGTAAACAAAAATAAAAAGTCAACAATACATGTATAAATAAATGTATGCATAAGAAAACTTGTGCAATAATATAATTATGTGAAAGTATTAGCAGGACTTACCCTGGGTGTTTAGTTTGGGAATGTTATTTTATATTCCTATGTTTCCTACTTTTACCTATAATATGCTCTTATAAATATACAAAATAACAAAATAATCAGGAAACAAGCATTTGCTGTCCCACCTATAGGGCAGTCACTCAATGCAGAAAGGGAACATCCCTAAGAAATAGGAGGGAGACTGATGCCAAGCAGAACTGTTCACAGTAAAATAGGATGTATTTCCCTAAATTCCAAACCACAAAGATTTGTTTTTTTTTATATTTTAAGTCTCTGCTTAGTCAACTGAGAAAAAATAAGTTACCTCACTTCATTCATTTTTCTGTTCCCTGATTAACAATAAATCTCTTCTTATCTAATGAGAGTAGTAGCACATGCTGGTTAGCTATATTTGTTTGGATGTTTCATGACCTATTTTTAAAACTAAGTCTCTCCACTCAATAGCCCTGCCCTTACTGTGCCTCAGTTCCAATATGTTAAAATGGAACATCAATAGGTCCTCCTCTCAGTTGGGGTAAGTATTAAATGAACAATGGCAGACATAATACTGACAATAGTGTCTGCCACTATAGAAAGACAACAATGAATATTAACCACCTTGATCACTGTTTTTATACCTAACGTGACTACTAGTGTCTCTGTGGCCTTTTTATTGTCAATGTGGATTTATAGTGATGGACACGGATTGCCCTTCATATGATGTCTATCACAAAAAAGCAGTTAACAAGGTTATAAGTATTATGTTACCAAATTCCTTTTTTTAAATATAGTTAAATTTGCACAATAAAATTTGTGAAAAATGTGTGAATACATATATTCAAAAATTTTGTTTAAGAGACAAACTCTTTTGCAAATACACATATTCATAATTTAATCATGTTTATTCTTGATAAATAGAATTTTAAGGGTTTTTTAATGATGTTTTCCTTTCATGTATTTTCCATTTTTATCCACAACAAAAATGTCTTGGTTTTGGAAATGCATAAAAAAAAAAAAAACACCTCCAGTTCTTCCTCTAGGAAAATGCCTGTTTCTGAATGGAGAATGAATCTAAATGAAGAAAATTAGCTAATATGGCCATCACAAAATTATACATAAATCTACTTACATTTACAGCCACAGTTGGGCACAGTTGGGAAAGAGCAAGCACATCTCTTAAAGGAACCTTACATTCAGCTGTCAGAGCATGTTTCCATTTCCAGGATTTTAGTGAAGGACATGAGATGAAAGTTGTTTCACAATGTGTTCTCACTGTACTCTGCCGCTGTTGATATAAAAATGTCCATTTGATTTCATGTTTCCTCCTCTCCATTTTCCCATGAGGCAGTCAGGGATCTACAGACAAATGCATGCAACAAAACAGTATTTCATTTAAGGAGAAATCATTACAAAGGTCTAAAGAACAAAAAAAAAAAAAATACCAAGATAGCAGAGTAAGAGATATTAACCTTCATCTCCCAACAAAAATACATAGACAGACATTCACAAATCAAAATAGTCCAGAGAGGACTCAAAGGTCCATTAAAAAATCCACAGTAACACAGAAGAGCAAAACAAACAAACAAACAAACAACAACAAAAAAAAACCACAAACCTGGAGAATATTCACATCAAAAAGGGTCTCTGATGAGACTAGCATACCTCATATCAAATGCCCGAAGAGGCTAGGAGCAAAGAAGAAAGCCAGAGGTTATCACTGTCATCCACAAAGGAGGAACCACCCTGGTCACCAGAAACCAATGCCACAGAAGTTTTCAGCATCTTGTTCACCACTAAGCTTTCATCCATTCTTATAAGAGAAATCCAGAGAGAATACACAGATACTTATGTATGCCTCTTCACCACACAGGGAGTATCCATTGTTTCTTGATGTATAGAGAAAAAAGTCACCATTTTCTTAAACCCAAGCATTCCCAGATATGGAGCCACAGTCATTAGATGACTGCTTACACTCTAGACCCAGACTGTGTGGCTGCATTTTGCCCAACCATACCTCAGATACCAGAACCACTGCCACAGTGATTAAGTCCATATTCTGGGCCCTGTAGTCAAGGCTTGGCAATGCATTACTGTGGTTCATTTATGATTTCAGCCACCATAGAGGGTAACAACCTTCCCTAATGACAGAGTCACTCCAAATTTGTTCACACATGTGCTTCCATTCTTAGCTCCCTGAATATTGCACAAATATCTGAACATCCTGTACTCCACCAATGAAGCAACTGGGGTGCTTGTGCACCAGGTATCAGGTTCCTTACCACTCTGGATCTCAGAGATATAGCCCCTCTGTGTACACTTACACTGAAGGCCTCAGCTTCATGGCAGCTCCAACAACACCAGTTATCAGACACCAGTGTCATTACAATCACAAGTCAAACCCAATATCAAGAGGAATCCATCCAATAGCAGCAGAATAAACACTCCTCACGCACACACAGAACCTTCTCCAGGATGGGCCACATGTTACACCCCAAGACAATTCCCCCAAAACTCATAAAGATTGAAATCATATCAAGTACCTCTTCTGTCCTCACTGTTATGTAACTAGAAATTAATAACAGGAGATATTTCAGAAAATTCACAAATAGGTGAAAAGTAAACAGGCTCAAACACAAAAGAGTCAAAGAAGATATATAAAGAAAAAATTTTAAATATATTCAGACAAATAAAAATGGAAATCTAACATACCAGAATTTATGGCATGCAGCAGTAGTTCTAAGAAGAAAATTTATAGTAGTCAATGACTACATCAAAAAAGATCTAGCTGGGTGTGGTGGCATGTGCCTCTAATCCCATCTTTCTCAATTAAGTATTTTTAAAATAATGTTTCATAATTTTATCCCTGCTTGGTATTACAGTTCTAAGTATTCTATGTGATAAACATGATATGTTAAAGTTAGAGCCACTGCAATGACAGAATGAAGGAAATTTGAACTAGAGAATTAACACTTGTTGAAGACCTACGACATGGAGTAAATTGATATTTCCAGACTTGTATTAAGCAAATCTTTAAAGTGACTATGTAGTAGACAGACATTTCTTCCTTTCTTACAGGTAAAGAGATGGTCAGACTTAGAGAACAAACGCTCAAGGACTTCCAGAGAGGAATGAAATGGACACTGTGATTTGAAGGCATACCCACTGGCAAATAATAGGACAATATGAACATCAAAATATGTAAGTATAATAATAAATGCTAAATAGCAATCTATGAGTTACATTAATAAAATACAACTCTAACAGTCAAATTTCAATTAATAAGTCCAGAAGGAATGACAGAATTATAAAAGCAATGCTTCAGAACTATCCAGCTTTCCCACTTCTTGGTATATACCCAAAGGAATTAATGTCAGCATATTGCAGTGATGCAGCCACATGAATGTTTATAGCAGCTCAATTCACAATAGTTAAGCTTTGGAACTAACCTAGCTGTCCATCAAAAGATAAATAAATATAGAAAATGTGGTATATATACACAATGGAATATTAGCCATAAAGAAGAATGAAAATGTGGCATTTGCTACTAAATGGATGAAACTAGAAACTATTCTGTTATGTGAAATAAGCCAATCCCAAAAACTCAAAGGCTGAATGTTCTTTGTAATATGTGGGTGCTAACACACAATGGGTAGGTGTAAGACTTCCTTATCAGGACTCCTATAGCACAAGAAATAAAAGCAAGAATTAACAACTGGGAGATATTCAAACTAAATTGCTTTCTCTCAGCAAAGGAAACTATCAGCAATGTGAAGAGACAGCCTACAGAGTGAGAGAATATGTTTGCCACTCATACTTCAGATAGAGCACTAATTTCCAGAATACACAAAGAACTAAAAAAACTATATACCAAGAATACAAATAACCCAATCAACAAATAGGCTAAGGATATGAACAGATGCTTCACAGAAGAATATCTACAAGCAATCAACAAACATATGAAAAAATGTTCACCATCTTTAGTAATAAGAGAAATGCAAATCAAAACAACACTAAGATTCCATGTCACCCCAATTAGAATGGTGATTATCAAGAATACGAGCAAAAATAGGTGTTGGCCAGGATGTGGGGAAAAAGGTACACTCATACATTGCTGGTGGGGCTGCAAATTAGTGCAGTCACTCTGGAAAGCATTGTGGAGATTCCTTAGAAAACTTGGCAAGGACCCACCATTTGACCCAGCTATCCCACTCCTTGGTCTATACCTAAAGGTCTTAAAATCAGCATACTACAGAGATACAGCCACATCAATGTTCATAGCTCCTCAGTTCACAATAGCCACACTGTTGAACCAACCTAGATGTCCTTCAATTGATGAATGGTAAAGAAACTGTGGCATATATATATATATATATATATATATATATATATATATATAATGAAATATTACTCTGCTATAAAGAATAATAAAATTATGGCATTTGTAGGCAAATGGATGAAATTGGAGAATATCATGCTAAGTGAGATAAGCCAATCTCAAAAATCCAAAAGTCGAATGATTTCACTGATAAGTGGATGATAACACATAATGGGGGGTCGGAGGGGGGCAAGAATGGAGGAAGGAGGGACTGTATACAGGGAAAGAAGGAGTGGGAGCGGTTGGGGGGAAGGGAAAAAGAATGAATCAAACATCATTACCCTATGTAAATGCATGACTACACAAATGATATGCTGTTACTCCATGTACAAACAGAAACAACATGTATCCCATTTGTTTACAATAAAAATAAATTGAAATACAAAAAAAAAAGTTAATGTGATGGATCAAACAAGTGTTATATAGTGATGTGATGAGCACAATTTTTTTCCATGACGAATATCATCTTGACTCAAGCCTCAGACTAAAAGGATATAATGGTAGAGAGAGTTAAAGCAGAATATAAAAAAGGGGAGAAGTTAGAATACAATATGGTGTTGGAAATGAAAAACAAACTTCAGTGAACAAACACTAAAGAAAAAATTGTCATTTTTAATGGTCTCCCCAAAAGTACCAGGTTCAAAATACTATAATGGAACAGCAAGAGGGGATTTCTAGATCATTCAGAAAGCAAAGATAATTATTGAAAATGCTCACCTTCAAAGTACATGAATGACCTTGAAATTTTATGGCTCATTTCTCTTGCTTGGTATGAATATCAGATTACCCATATGCTGATTTAGCTTTCTGGCACATACATTATGGGGAAAATCTTTCCTATCACCTTGGTACCTGCAATCAAGCAACTAAATTTACACAAGTAAAACTTTGGAAAAGCAATACTAAATGATGGCTCCTGAAGTAAATAGTGTCCAACATCATCAGATATTTAAACAAAATAATCTCTGCTAAAATACAAAACTGAAGAAAAAATATGGATGAATCTTAGATTTCAAAAACAGAAAATTATAAAAAAAAAACTAGCAATGTGATAGCAGTCATTGGTCACAAAATATAGATCCTAAAACATTTATAAAATAGAAAATATACTTTTTTCTTTTAATTTGTTGTATTGACCTCAAAGTTTTGGCATACCTAATGTCTCTGATTTCATTCTTTAAATGTAAATTATTTCAACTAGGTATACTTCTGTGGTGCCTTACCCTAAAAAGAAAAAACAAAATTTTCCACAGAAACATGGTCAAAGTCAGAAAACCACTTCCGTCTCCGAATTCTACACAGAATGCCTAAAGAACATCCATCAAAATTATCAACATCTATAGAAATGCTTCATTAGGGTTGAGAGTTCACCTGTAGTGATACAGGGAAGCCAGTTTTTAAATTCTCACTGTGGCTGCCCAGTGACATCAGTAGAAGGTAGGATAAGTACTCAGTACCAAATCAGTCTATTCCTAAAAGAAAATGACATCTTCCAAATGCAAAATAGAACAAGTGTGAAAACAAAGTGGAAAGAATAGCTCTTTTTTGTCATCAACTCCAGCTCTCACGGTGGACACTGAACTTGACTTGGAACATACCCATAAATAACCGTTCACTTTATTTGTTCAGCATCTGGGTGTCTGCCACAAAAGGCTACAAATTCCCCAATATTACAGCAGTTGCCATTTTGAATTCTATGTCAATTTCTGGTGAGCATCATTTCTTCTTCAAGGACTTGCTGATTTAAAACCCACATCAACATTTTTATGAAAATTATACAACCTATCAGTTTCTGATGGATGCCTCATTTCCACGAAGTCCTACTCTTAAAATTTTTAGGTCACTGTGGAAATATGACTGACTCCCACCACAGCTTCATGCCAAAAATCTCATTAGAATGAACTTATACTTAAAACTGTGACTTTTCCAACAATGTTCCATTTCCTTCACTTAACAGATATGAAAATGTTGAGAATTTAAAAGATTTGAATTATCTGAAGAGGCTAAGTATGTCAGGTGAGTGGATCCTTTTCTGGTCTTCTTCTATGAAAATCTTTGCAGAAATACCATCCTGAGGAAAAAAAAAATCAATCACTTTCCAATGAATTTGTAATTTCACATTTGAAAACAACCCAGCCAACAGCATTAGTTGCATTGTGATGGCAAAACCATACCTAGTTGTAAAATGAAAATACAAATATATTATGGTAAGAGTCCAGTGCCTTGGGAAGGGGGCAGTTTCCCTTCCCTCTGTTAGCCTTTCTCCAGGGAACCTAATTAACCTTTGGTCTCTACCTTTTGCATTTAGTTAAATATAAAATTTAGGAGACCATTTGACCATGGATTAACATGCAGAACATGAACAGAGATGATGACCTAAGAGGGTGAAAAGGGTATAAATGGGGGGTAAATGTGATTGAAATATCAGACGAGTTGTGAATATATATTATTAAGACATTATGGTAAATGTCCAATGGTTGGGCAATGGGTCAGTTTCTCTCCCCTGTTTTAGCCTTTCTATAGGTGGCCTAATTAACTACGGGTCCTTACTTTGTCAATAACTGCCCTAAACTTCTGACTACTCCAGCCTGAAATATAATAGATGTCTGTGAAAACAGCAGTTTCTTCTTATCTGTTCTGTGATCATGTTTTATGATTGAGACCCTGAACAAGGCCTCCAGTTGCATAGATTAGAAATTTTTTTGTTAAAGAGGAAAAAGTCTCAATGATAGAATGGGTCTAACATGGAATCTAATAACCTATATCATTGTGAGAAAATGTGGAAGAGGGATCACAATTTGGAGCTATTTTCCCTCTGGTCCCACAAGTTAAAATAAAGTTCTCCTCCTCTCAAATGCTGTTTGCTTCATCTCGTTCATTCTTTTTCCCCCAACAGCATGTGAAGACCCACGGTCCTGGGTTTGTCATCTGAGAAAGATTTAACCCTGTCATTTTAAGAATGAAAGGGGTTCTAGCTGAACTGTGAGCAAACAGTTTTCTCAGTTTTACAATTTGCTCAGTTATATGCTCCTCCTGGGGCAGGAGGAGAGGCAGGGCATATTGGAAAAAGTATATGCACAGGTCATTATAAGATAAAAAATATTTGAATTCCAAACTGAACTCCAATTCTATACTAACACAATCAACTCATTTTTGTCCCACTCTGCCTCTTCCTTCTGTACTTTTCCTCTAAAGAATTCTAATCAGTAGGTACATGGAAAAAATTTACCACCCATTGTACGTTCTGGATCTTGCCTATCAACTCATGGACAGAGGAGGTGGAGGGAGAATGTTCTCCATTACAAAGCCAGGTTCATTAAATTAAGGAAAGCCTAATTAAATTAACCAGACACTGTCTATTAATATAAATATACAAAGGGAAAATGTGATGACACGTGGGATAGATAAACCTAGGCAAAATATCTGAAGCCAGAAATGAGGACATGCATTTAGTGTAGAAATAGAAAACCAAGTCAATTTGAGAAAATGGAGGCATGAATACTATCTGCATCTGGAAATTTGGAGAATGCCCCTAGGAGAATGGAACATGGAATGGAAAGTGGAAAACCTCCAGAGCCATTTGATTACCAAATTTATCTGTCCTTATCATTCTTTTTGAAAAAACTTCAGGCAACACCTTGTAATTAATGTCCCAGGGCTCCATTTGGCTCCACCCCTTTGCCCACCTGCTTCTGACCTTTTTACCATGTCATGAAATCTGCAGGGTTTACTCAACTAGGGATGAAAGAGAGAGACAAGGTGTGAGAAAACAAGAGAATAAAAAAGACCTTAATCTATAAAAGATACTGGGTATACTCACTTCTTGGATTGTACAACATCAACTATGGCCCCCTTCTCCCTACAGAAAGAAGTTTGTTCTACTATTTTTAATAAAATCTGTTTATTATACTTGCCTTGGCTTTATTCTCTGGCATCATACTTCACAATGAGGAAGTAGGACTTGTCAATGATAAACTGTGTTACCATATCTGCTGGAAGATGAAACAATAAAGTCTCACCCAATTATCAAACCTCTTGCTGTTCTTGCTGCAAAGTATCTGAGGAATCATGTTCCTGAAACTAGTTTCCAAAATATCACTTTCAATGAACTTTCAATCATTCACTTCTATTCAAAATTGTGTTATCCATAATTTGATGCTTCTTGAAGAAATGCCTACCTTGGTTAAGTGTGATCCTATGAAATGAGAGCAAAACATAGGACAGCTACTATATTCAAAGTGGAACCAACTGGCACCCTGCTTTTTGGGATTAAAGGACATTCCAGGCTACAGTAAGAGAGTGCACTTGGTTTCTCACCCCAGGTGTTATCTGTGCCTTGGTCAACATGTGCACCAATGAGTGCCTTCTGTGACATCCTGGCCGCTCTGCAGATATTCATGATCTCACAGAAAAGTGGAATGACCATACAATGAGGTCACAGTTTCCATGGGAATCAGAGAGGCATCTAGTCCTGGCCACATCAGAACAAGATTCAAGACAAGGACTGACTCATCCATGAATGTATGAGGGAAGACCTAGAGAGTGAGGCCCAGGAGCCTGTTGTACTTCAGAAATGCAATCCTATGTTCTTCACCCAGATGAAGTAGAGCCAGGTGTGTTGGGGACTTGAACTCAAAAGCCTAGGAATGATCCATCTCTTTTCAGGACAAGGGACCCCACAGAAGCCTAACAGACTGCACAACCTTCCAGGTCCAATAGGTTGTGCTCTTCTCATTAGACCACAACAGGCAAGCTCTCCTCCTGGACACCTCCATCCACTTGCACACAATTTTCCTCCCCTGGACTGGGGACCTGGGGTGGGAATGGGTGGGAGGATCAGATCATACAGCAAAGCATACTCCCCATTTTATTTGTCCTCCTCTCCTGTTTCAATTTTGTTTTTTGAGGTATTGGGGATTGAACTCAGGGCCTGGTGCTTGCGATGCAAGCACTCTACCAGCTGAGCTATCTCCCCAGCCCCTTTCCTGTTTCATTACACCAGGAATCATCTGAGATTATGTTCACCCAAGAAACTGGAAGAAGGAGCAACGAGTCTCATGGAATGATGGCTAATGTAGCTGAAGGCAAAGGAACATCCAATATGGCACAGTAGGTTAGGTGATGATTGACCTGGGAAACATCACACCAACTGGTGGGATTACCCCCTTTCTTAGAATGCCAAAACAGGTGACACCTGCAATAAGTAACCTTTCATTTTTAAGTGGTGGTGGGTTGTTGATGTGATCCTTATTAAGGACAGAAGGGAATGAGTCACTTTGAATGTGTAACAGAGGCCAGGATCAATCTAGAAACTGAACCAAGATATTCTCTGCACTCCACCTGCCAGGCAATAAATCCTTTGCTACTGCCCCACAACTTGGCTACACCCACCAAATCTCTTGGTCTCAGTTTCCAAGGGACCCCTCAACTCATCTCTTATTGCAGAAATATCTGGCCAATCCATCTTGAAATGAAGTTCATTCTCTTGACTTGACAACTGCCTGTAACAAGAGACTCACTATGACAATGCCAAGGGTCCTTTAAATAGCCCCTGGAAGAGGATGCAGACTGTTGAGGTCTATGCCATGCAGACTATGCCAAGATGGCACCTGGCAACCAGCCAGAAGTTGTTTTGATCACATCGGTGGTGAGGAAGTCGGTTAACATAGACACACCCAGGTGTTTTATCATTGGCTGCATTCAAATGAGTCCATGCACACAACGTGTGCACATGTATTCCCCAGTGCTCCTCCTCATGCCTGTTTGACTTTTACCATGATTGGACAGCTAGCACCTCACCTGATCTTGGCATAACTATCGTTGGCCCTACCCTTTGCCTCCTGGAGGGAATATAAGCCATCTCTCCTTGAATGCCGGTGTTCCATGTTCCTGAATCATCAATAAACTGCTTCAAATTCAAGAGTTTTCTTGCCCATTTTTCTCCCACACCAAATTGACTGTGCTTGATGGCATCAAGTGGTGGCCTGTACAGGGAACTCTGCATTCGTCTCCCCTCCCAAAAACCCAAACGGTAAGTAGCAAGGTAAGCAGCAGCCCCTGTCTCTAAGGCAGTTATGTGCTCATGATAGCTGGCCAGGTAGTGAAATACAAAAATAGTTAGGATAGTAAATGAGCTCCAGAGTGCATGATTTTGTGTTGCTTGTGTGTTTGTACTACTGTTAGTGTAGTCTTTGTTTGTCCTATATCAAACTTATTTAGCAGCAAAAGATGGGTTCAGAAATACCATGAAATCAGTCTGAAAGGATAATTCAAAAAATTATTAAAAGAAAATGGCACACCAGTAAAACAAAAAACTGTAAAATATTATGTACAGACCCTACAGAGGGTGAGTCCTCTGTTTTCGGAAGAAAGCTAAATGAACATTCCTCAATGGGAACAACATGGGAATGACATAAGAAAAGCAGAAGCAGAGGGTATAGACCTCCCCCCGGTACCATTCCTATGTGGACCTTAATAAGAGAATACCTAACTTCAACTAAAGGAGGCATAAAAAATATAATACAAGAAGGAGAAGAAGTGCTAGAAGAGATTAAAGAGGAAGTTAGCTGGAGGAGCCAAAAACAGGAAGACAGTTCTGAAGATGAAGGAGACACTGGGGAGAAACTAGAAAATAAGCGAGTTAACATTGCAGAATTGCTAAAGGGCAGGAAAGACCATGAGATAATTACCCTCTCAGCTCACCCTTATGATGAAAGGTGGGAATACCCAACTTTTGTAAGCACTCTTGTTGACCATGTTGTAGTGGAGTCCCAAGTGATAAACAGACCGGGGATCACTGGGACTCTGTGGAAGGCCCATTAAGACTGTCCTGCCTGGTCTTGGCAGACAATCAGGGGCAGCGATTTCATCAGGCCCTAGAACTTAAAACAGTAAAAAATCTTAAAGAGGCAGTCGCTACTTATGGACCTCAAGCTCTGTTTACTGTGAGTATGGTGGAATCCATGGCAACACTTAATCTGACTCCTAGTGATTGGGCCAGTATGTGTCGAGCAGTTTTGCATGGTGACCAATATTTAATGTGGAAGGTAACCAATCAAGAACTCTGTGCAGAGATGGCTGGTAGAAACTCAGCCACAGGTTTCCATCAATGAAACCTAGATATGTTACTGGGACAAGGACTATACCCTGAACAAAAGCAACAAATTACGTATGACCCAGTGGTCTATCTTCAGATATCTACCGCCACCGTTAGAGCTTGGAAAGCATTACAAAGTCATGGGGACTTGCAAGGGCAATTATCCAAAGTTATACAGGGCTCAAATGAACCATATTCAGAATTTGTAGACCGTCTGTTACAAACAGCAGGCAGAGTGTTTGGGGATTCAGAACAAGCAATGCCTTTAATAAAACAGTTAGCATATGAACAAATGAATAAATGGTGCAGGGAAGTAATTAGGCCATGGAAAACTAAGGATCTCAATACCTACTTAAAAATATGCAGAGATATTAATGAGTCAGCAATACAGGGTCAAGTACTAGCAGCAGCTGTCACCCAAGGAGTAGCAGAAGCTGTGGGGGCCAAACCCAAAAGCTACATTTCATGTGGACAGCCAGGACATTTTAAAAGGGATTGTCCAAACCCAGGTCATAGTACACACAAAAAAATGCCCGGAGTATGTCCAAGACGTAAAAAAGGAAAACATTGGGCAAGTGAATGTAAATCTGTAACTGACATTAAAGGGAAACTACTCCCAAAAAACAAGATGAGGGGCCCACAGGCTCAGGCCCCACAAATATTCAGAGCTCTGAAGGAAGGACAGCCAGTGGAGGATACCTTCAGAGTGATTCCTCGAACCCATTATCCATTAATTTCCTCATCAGACATACAACAGGAAGACAAGATTGGACCTCTGTTCCTCTGCTAGAGCAATACTAACTCCAGAAATGGGGGTTCAATTAACACCTACGGGTATTATGGATCTCTTAAATTGGAGACAGTAGGTTTCCTATTAGGGTGCAGTTCTCCTGCCCTAAGAGGACTCCATATAAAAACAGGAGTAATTGATCCAGACTATGAGGGACAGTTATAAATAATGGTCAGTTCCCAAAAGGTATTTCTGTTATAAATCAGGGGGATAGATTAGCACAAATACTGCTGATACCCAGTGAACATGACAAATATTTAGCAAAAAGGAATAAAAGAAATAAATCGGGGTTTGGATCCACAGGAGAACCTATGACCATGCTTGCCTTAGATCTAAACACTCGCCCCATGTATAGTATAAGAAAAAATGACAAGGAATTTAGTGGGTTATTAGACACTGGATCTGATCTTAGTATAATAACATTAACCCAAAGGCCAAAAGATTGGCCTCTTCAAAATGCTGACCAGACCTTATGAGGTTTGGGGGTTGCCTCAAACCCACCCCGGAGGGCACAGTTAATGAAATGGACAGGTACAGAAGGAAATCATGGTACCTTTCAACCCTATGTCTTAAGAGATTTACCCATTAATTTATGGGAGAGAACATATTAAGACAATTACAGATTAAGTTGACTAATGAACATACACATATTAACCCAATAGCTTGTAATATCATGGTGAACCAGGGATTCATACCTGGAAAAGGACTGGGAGCAAATTCACAGGGAATAACTGAACCCATCCAAGCTATGAGGAGAAGTAATAAAGAGGAACTGGGTTTTCAGAGGCGGCCACTGAGCCAATAAAAATTACATGGAAATCACAAAAGGCTGTTTGGGTACCTCAGTGGCCCCTCAATACTCAAAAGTTACAAGCAGCCAGAGAGTTAGTAAGACAACAACTGGCCCATCTACAACCCTCTATGTCTCCTTTCAACACACCTATTTTTATAATTAAAAAGAAATCAGGAAAGTGGCAACTCCTCCAAGATCTTAGAGCAATTAATAATCAAATGGTAATAATGGGAGGCAGCTCAATCTGGACTCCCTCAATTGTCTGCTATTCCGAAGGATTGGAGAATTATAGTTTTAGTCATAAAAGATTACTTCTTTTCTATACCACTTCATAAGGAAGATACCTGTAGATTTGCATTTACTGTACCAGCTACTAACCATGAAGGACCCGATCAATGATATGAATGGACAGTATTGCCGAAGGCATGACCAATAGTCCCACTATGTGTCAGGTCTATGTAGACAAAGCTTTACAGCCTATTAGAAAATCTGATAAATAAAAACCTAAAGATCTATAATTATATGAATGATGTCTTATTAGCTCACCCTGATCAAGACAAACTTTTCAGAGTATATGATGGGCTGCTAAAAATCTTCTTTGATTCAGATTAGAGATATCAGAGGACAAATTACAGAGTTCTTGCCCCATTACCTACCTTGGTGCCATTATTGACAAAACCTTAATAAAACCTCAAAAGGTTACCTTTAGGATGGATAAATTAAAAACATTAAATGATTTCCAGAAACTTTTGGGAGATATAAACTGGATAAGACCATATTTAAAATTAACAACTGAAGAACTTGGACCATTATTTGATATTCTTAAGGGAAGTAATGATCCCGCCTCACCCTGGGGAAATTACCACAGAAGCTAGAAAAGCATTATGTAGGGTAGAAGATGCCATTACTAAGGCACATTTAGATTGGGTACATATAACTACTCAATATTGCTGATAATCATAGCCACCATAGCAAGTCCTACAGGAGTATTCCAGCAACAAGGACCTATTTACTGGGTCCATCTTCACTATAGCCAAAAGATAACTCTAGCGAGTTATCCAGAATTAGCAGGAAAGTTTATAGAAAAGGCAATAACTAGTGCTATAGGAATTTTTGGCATTATTCCAAAAAAATTATCACTCCTTATAAACCAGAAACTATAATTGAGCTTGCACAAGAGTCAGAAATATGGGCTACCATTATATGTAATTATAGTCCACATTTTAATAACCACTACCCCGGGGACCAGATGATCCAAATATTCATCAGACACCCATTCATATTTCCTAAAGTCTCCAGAAAAGATCCCATACCAAATGTTACAACTTGCTTTTCTGATGGGTCCAGTAATGGAACAACTGCTATAGTCACACCAACACAGACATTTACTTTTCTTTATCCTCCACAATCTGCCCAAAAGATAGAGCTTCTAGCCATTTGTCAAATTTTCAAAATGTTCCCAAATCAGCCATTTAATCTGTTCTCTGACAGCAAATATATAGTCAATGCTCTAAATATCATAGAAATTGTACCAAAAATATCCTCGGCATCTACCATTCATTCCTCATTATCTACAATTCAAAAGCTAATTTGGGACCATAAGAAATCATTTTTTGTTGGACATATTAGGGCTCATACTGGGTTACCAGGACCTCTCAGTATGGGTAACGCTTTAGCAGACTTAGCTACTAGAGATGTGCATATTTTTTCCGCATTCTTAAAAGCAGAAAATTTTCATAAAAATTTCCATGTTAATAATAACACTCTTCAAAAACATTTTAAATTGACAAAGAACAAGCTAGAAGCATTGTCAAAAATTGTCAACATTGTGTCACTTATCTCCCAGTACCTCAAAATGATTTTAACCCTAGAGGGTTACAAGCCAACCATATATGGCAAATATATTTTACTCATATCCCAGAATTTGGAAAGATTAGATACATGCATGTGTCCATAGATACTTATCCAGGATTTATTATGGCCTCCTTACAGGCAGATGAAAAAACAAAAGATATTATAAATCACTGCCTACATACCTTTTCTATTCTGGGTGTTCCAAAAACAATAAAAACAGACAATGGTCCAGGCTATACATCCTTAACCTTTAAACAGTGTTGTTCTATATTTAGTTTTATCATGTCACAGGTTTTCCTTATAAATCCCAGGGACAAGGAATTATAGAAAGGGCTCATCTAACCATTAAGACATTATTAATAAAACAAAACGGGGGAATAGGGGAGTCATATCCACCTAAGAACATATTATCCATAGCCCTTTTTTTCTTAAATTTTTAAAATTTGGATAAATCAAGAAAATCAGCAGCAGATCAACATGCTGCAGTTGACACTGACATAAAGCCACAAGTTTTATGGAAAGATGTTGTAACAGGAGAATGGAAAGGACCTTCCCTGGTTCTGATTGGGGGAAGACGGCATGTGTGTGCATTTCCACAGAAAGAAAAAAACACCAATTTGAATTTCAGAAAGGCTAGACCAAGCAGTTAAAATGGTTCATGAAGATGCAGCCTAGCCCTCTGAAGATCCTGCCGCTACTAATGATGATAATGAATTTCATCCAAGGTGAACAGTTCTGGACAATAGTCAAGGTACTGCCTTAACTAGTTCCAGTCTCTCAAAATGGTACAGTCTTTCCTAGTTCTTTTCCACTAATGAATCCACTGGGCAAGCTACCCTTAGGTACACACCACCATTGGACTCCAAATTTACCGTAAATTTATCACTAAAGAATACATTATGCCTAACCTTTAGCAATGGCACACCTTGTGTACAATTGATTAATCATACTTTGGCAGGTATTACCTTAAATAAAGAAAACAACTCCAATACAAATGTCACCGATTACATGCCCAAAGCTATTAGTAATAAGATTGATTTTTATATCCATTGGTATGGCCATCGCCAGTCCTTCAAAAAGCCTATTACTTGACCTCCATTATGGGAATCTTGTCAGCACCTAGGACCTGATAAAAAGGTCTCCAGTAATCTGGCTTTTGGACCTTGGTATTTACATAATCAAATATATATCACATCTCAAAGCACAGAAGATTTTATAGAAAATTTGGAATATAAAGGTAATTTCAACCCCTTATCCATCTGGTCCTTATGTGGGCCTAAGGTATGTACGGATATAAGCCACCTGACTTTTGTAAAAGGAGGGTCTATAAGTAAAGGAAAGTGCACTGATCAAAAGGTTAATGGAGTTAATACTGAAATATGTAGAGAGAGTGAAAGAATTGTTTTTTCATATATTCCTGTGTGCCTAGCTCTCCCTTTCCTTTTTGTGACTTCTAATGAGAACCTCTCTAGACAGTTATCTTCACAGATCGCACAACAATGGACAGATAGATTTGACAAGCTAGTAACAAATATTTGACAACAAATCCTCACCATAAACACCACTTAGATGGAAGTCAAACCGGGAGAACTTATCACAGGAGCATTAAATAAACTAACACAATTTGACACCAAATTTGGGGGACTCTTAAGTCTCACACTAATATGCTTGGGTGTGCTTGTGTTAACTCTCTTCTACCTTTACATACGCCTCAAAACCAGCCAACAGGCTCATAATGTGATCATAAAACAGGCCATGGCCACCCTTGAAGCAAGAAAATCTCCCAATATGTGGCTTAGTATGCTGGATTGGTAGTCAAAGACTGGTAACCACAGGAAAACACTGTACCAACCTAAGACAGAAGGGCCAACGCTTCTTTTTCTTTGATGAAGGGTTAAACAGGATATTGATTCCTGGGACCTAAGACAGACACAATCCCTGCCAGCTTCCTTTTCATTTCACATAAAGAAGGGGGAGTTGTTGGGGGCTATGAAATGCACACTACACCAAGATGGCACCTGGCAAAAACCAGAATTTGTTTTGATCACATTGGTGGTGAGGAAGTCGGTTAACATAGACACATCCAGGTGTTTTATCATTGGCCGTATTCAAATAAGTCCACACACACAATTTGTGCACATGTATTTCCGAGTGCTCCTGCTTGTGCCTGTTTGAATTTTACTGTTATTGGACATCTAGCTCCTCACCTGATCTTGGCATAACTAGCGTTGGCCCTACCCTTTGCCTCCTGGAGGGAAAATAAACCAGCGCCAGTTCTCCTCCAATGCCTGTGTTCCCGGTTCCTGAATCATCAAGAAACTGCCTCAAATTCTAGAGTATTCTTGCCCGTATGTCCCCCGCACCAAATTGAGTCCACTGGGTGGCATCAGCAGACTACATTCAATCATCACAGAACCTGGCACTAAGATATTCCAAAAAAAGTGAATGCAATGTATCAAAAAAGTGCATGATAGATATGTGATGAGCAGTATTGCAGACCATAACATCATATTGTCAGGTGCATCATGCTGAAAGAGAGAAATAGTACAAAGTTTCACATTTGAATATTAAAAAATCAAGAGATAAGGTGTCGGGGCACCGCGGACCCCTGGCCCTGGGTGTGGCTTGGCTGCCTGGGTGTGGCATAGCTGGCTTGGCTTACTTAGATGCGTAGCCAAGATGGCACTTGGCAGGCTGCCAGTATGGTTGGCTTTTGCACAAACAACTGACATCATTTTGAGGAAGTTCCAGGGATTGGTTAAGTTCCCTCATGGACAGTGCATGATCACTGCATGTCTACATTTACTGCCTGCATCTGTTCATGCTCTCCCCTCGTGCTCAAAGGCTGATTGGTTACAGTACTGTATATATTGGAGTGTAAGTTCCTCAAAAAGAGAGAACAAAGAAAGAACTGGGAGGATGGGGGTGCACGCAATAAAAGGGCTGAAAAGAACCAGGTGTCGTGTCTCTCTGCGGGCGGGGAGCACGACAGATGGTGCCGAAACCCGGGAGCCCTAAAGATAACTCTAGAGTAAGTATAAGATAAGTATTTGATAAAGTAAATTAAACAGTAAAAAGGCCTTGAAAGTTCGCGGAGCAGTGACTAGTTAAAGAAAGTTCGCGGTGCAGCGACTAGCCATAAAAGTTCGCGGAACAGCGACTAGTTATAAAGGTTCGCGGAGCAGCGACTAGTTATAAAGGTTCGCGGAGCAGCGACTAGCTATAAAAGTTCACGGAACAGTGACTAGCCAAGGGGTTTTATGTTAACTGTGTGTATGAAGTGATGGTAGATTTTCTGTGTAGTAAGTGTCTTTGTTACATCAATTGCGTGGCTTGTTTGTGTGCTTGGAGCTCTTAGTGCTGTAAAATTTAATCATAGGAACAAAACTGTCTGGGACTGGAATGCAGCAGCCTCTTACGGAGTTGTTGGGGAATCACGGAACACCCCTGAAGGCAGAACAGCTTGAGCATTCCTTGATACCATAATAAAGGTCTCTCCGTGGTTTTTAGATAAAGGGTTGTTAAGTATTCCTCAGTGGAAGCACCTGGGAGAGGATCTACGCATAACAAAAAAGCAAAAGCTGTTACCTGTTGGAACTTTAGCCATTTGGTCCCTGATTAAATCTTGCTTACAACATAAAGATAAACAAAATCTAAAGGGACCCCTGGAAGAGGGAAGTCAGGTTTTAGAAGAGATTAAAGAGAAACGGTTCTGTTCTCAGAACTCAGAAAGAAATAATAACTCAGAAGGGGAAGATTCAAAAGAGAAATTTTCAGGGGGGGAGCTAGAAAGGACATTTGGGAAGCTAACAATGCAGTCTAAGCGCCCTATTAATGATGACATTGACACCGGTGAAGACTCGAGACCTGTGGGCAATAGTTAAAAAACACTCTTTTGTGGAGCCTCTGACTGAGGGCAGTCAGGTTTTGGAGAAAATATAAGAGAAAAGGTCTAAAACATCAAAAAGGGCGTCAATAAGATCAGGGACAAACAAAAATAAAAATGAAAGTGGGTGTAAGGAACAACTTGTTAGAAAGAGGGAAATCAGTTTAGGGGAGGGTCCCCCTAGGCAGAGAGCTCAGCAGCTCCATTCCTTAAAAGTAGTAAAAAATAATGTTTTGTGATCTTCTGCATTCAAACCTAACCTGATTTCTCAACCAGGTAAAAAAGGGTTAAAAAGTCCTGGGTAATCCTCCCTCCCCCTGCCTGGCCTTGCCAAGCCTGCATTGGAATGTAACTGCAGCGGTCTCAGCGTCTCAGCGAGAAAGGGGGGTAGCCTGAAGATAAGAAGAAAAGAAAAAGAAAAAAAAAAAAAAAAAGAAAGGTGTTCGTTTTAAACCCCTGGGCCGCTACACAGAAGTAATTCATTTTCCAGGATTCTTGTTTTGTTTTGTTTTTTTCTTTAATGCTGTATTTTTGAGCTCATAATTTTGAACCTACATACCTAGGTTAATGATTTTTTCTTTTTAATCAGTTCTATTTTTTATTCAACTGAAGTTTTTGAACATCTGTTTCATTGCAATGAACATTTACCTATAAAGTTACAAGGCCTTTGATTTTGTGTTATGTGTTATGTTGTGCTGTCTAATGTCATGTTTTGTCTGCGTCAATACTGAGCGCTCTTAAAATTAAAATTTAAAATGGATCCAAATACTTTTATTCACGTGATTTAAAAGGGTTCAATTTAAATTGGGTAACTAATGAAAGTAAAATGTCTTTAGAAATAACTCACAACTCTCTAGGTGGTTAAGCTAATAAAATATTGATGTTAATAATATGTCTAATATCAATTGCTTCTAGGACTTTTCTTCAACAGGAAAGAGGCAGCAGATCTTGTTCAGGACACTTGTCTGATATCTTGGTTTTTATAAAATAAATAAATTGGAGTTAACATGTATGGGACTACTCAAATGTGTTTGTAGAGACGTCTAGTTAATTTACAAAGTTGAAATGCTAATTGTTAAATAACATCAAGTACTTTTAACTCCTTAAATTACATGGGGTAACATACTTAAACATTATTGGTGTTTTCATAGGTTGGTAAATAAAAAGGGTTTATGATTACTTTGTGTCCTCACTAAACTAAAAAGAAGGTTACTAAGAGTTATGTCCTAACAAGTGAAATTCTATATATAAAGGGTCCCAAAAGTTTCAACTGTGTTTCAATTAAGAGTACTATAAATAACAAAATATTTAATCTTATTAAAATAGAGTAATTTATCTAAATTCAAAAATTTCATAAGAGTTGTATCAAAATGTAAACAAAAAGGGGTCAACAGATAGAAAGAAAAAAAATAAAAGGTTCTGGGTTTGGAAATATATTTAATAAAAAGGAAAAGAAAATGTTTCTGGATAAAAAAGTCTGTGTGTAATAAAGGGCAAGTTTCAACAAGTCTGTGTGTAACTAAGTTGGTTGTGTGTATGTGAGACAGCTAAAGCTATTTAAGGTTTTTCCTAAGGTGAAATACTAATGTTCTGATATAAGCCAAAGTTTAATCTATATGGTAAAATGACATGGTAAAATAACAAAGTTTTCTTAAAAACACTAATTCATTCTTAACTTTGTGTCTCTTAAGTTTTATTCTTTAGAACAATTGTCTTAAAAATAGGGGTTTATACAATTATGGTTAAGCAACTGTTAAAAATTGTACTACGTTATAAAGTCTAAATTTTTCTTTAAAAACTAAAATTGGTAAGAACCAATTCCTCACTAAAATTAAAATAACTCTAACCACAGATGTACCTTATAACCCACAAAAACAAGGTATTGTTGAACATACACATCTCACCCTCAAAAATACTCTTTATAAACAAAAAGGGGGAATAAAGGAGACCTTCAGGTCCCCTAAAGATAAACTTTCTCTTTGTCTCTTTGTTTGGGGTTTTTTAACTCTGGGTAATAAGGGTAACCCGGTGCTTTACTGGAGCTGCGGCTCAGTTTGTGTGTTTCCACGAAATAAACTAACTTACAACCTCTTTTTAGTCTCTTAGGAGGAACAGTTCAACTATGTAACAAAACAACTGCTTCTCTCAATTGTGCTTCAGATTTGTGCTATCTCTCAATGTTAAAATGCTTCTAGGTTCCTGCTGGCAGACTTAATGTGTGTTCCTACCTTCCTACCAGTCCCAGTCTCTGTTACAGATGTAGAATTGCCAGTGTTACTATCAAGAAACAGGAGAGAATTTGGCATCACAGCGGCTATGGTCACTGCAATAGTGGTTTCTGCAACAGCAGCACTAGCAACTGCCATACCTACAGCAACAGCAGTCAATCACTTGGCCAAAAATACAGCTGCAGCCTTACAGACTAAAGAGACCCTAAACCAACATCTAACAACAGACATACTCCTTATGAATCAGAGAGTGGACCTATTACAAGAACAAGTGGACATATTACAAGAACTTTTGGGACTGGGATGTGTTTACTCTTTAAGAGCTGTTTGTGCTACCCCCATTGTATATGATAATTCCAGCACCGCAGCTGGGTTATCTAAAAAATTGTCAGCCTATCTTACTTCTACTTGGTCGTCTCAATTTGATAATCTTACCTCACGACTTAGGGCTAAAATTGTCAAAGTTAATTCTACTAGGGTACAAATTGCTTCTATGTCTGAGCTGGCTAAATGGTTTTCTTCTGCTTTCAATTTTGTAAACAGTGGGCAAGCCTTGGCACTTTGGGGTTTTTACTCCTCTTTGGTATCTTTTTCCTCACCCGCCTGGTTGTACAACTACGAGCCACCCAACAAATGGACCAGATTATTTTTCATCAGGCCAGGACTGCCCTAGAGGCCGGCAGTTCCCCACAAGTATGGCTCTCGATACTGGACCAGTAGTCAAAGACGGGTAAGGAAGGAGGTGACACTGTACCAACCTAAGACAGGAGCTGTAGCATGCTCTGCAGTTATCCAATGACGGGTAAGGACGGTGGTTGACACTCCGCCTAAGACAGACACGGTCCCGAGCCTTTTTCTTGTAAAAGAAAAAAGGGGGAACTGTCGGGGCACCGCGGACCCCTGGCCCTGGGTGTGGCTTGGCTGCCTGGGTGTGGCATAGCTGGCTTGGCTTACTTAGATGCGTAGCCAAGATGGCACTTGGCAGGCTGCCAGTATGGTTGGCTTTTGCACAAACAACTGACATCATTTTGAGGAAGTTCCAGGGATTGGTTAAGTTCCCTCGTGGACAGTGCATGATCACTGCATGTCTACATTTACTGCCTGTATCTGTTCATGCTCTCCCCTCGTGCTCAAAGGCTGATTGGTTACAGTACTGTATATATTGGAGTGTAAGTTCCTCAAAAAGAGAGAACAAAGAAAGAACTGGGAGGATGGGGGTGCGCGCAATAAAAGGGCTGAAAAGAACCAGGTGTCGTGTCTCTCTGCGGGCGGGGAGCGCGACAATAAGGACTATCTGTGGGAACAAAAAACAGAAGCGTGTTGGAAATGAAAAGCTAACTTCAGTGAAGTGATAATAAATAATTGTCATTGTTAATTATCTCCCCAAATATACCAGGATATCCTTCAGTCTCAAAATACTATATAAAAGCAAGAAGGAATTGACAGATCATTTGTAAACAAAGATACCTACTGACAATAACTTATCTTGAAGGGTCTTGAAAATTTATGGCTCTTTCCTGTTGCTCACAATGGACATCAGATAACACATACCCTTATTTTGCATAATTGGCATATGACCTTTGAGGAAAAGCTTTCCTGTCACCATGGCTTGTGCACCCAAAACCTAAATTTACACAAGTATTGATTTGGAAATGCAGGAATGAATGACGGCTGCTGAAAAAATAATGCACCACATCATCAGAGTTTTAAGCAAAATAATTGTTGCTAAAAACAAAAATGAAGAACCAATATGGTCGAATACTGGATTTCAAAAACAGAAATTTTTAAATAACTAAACATGTGATTAGAGTAATTGGCCATGAAATAAAGATGCTAAAGCATTTATAAAATGCAATTTTTTTCTTTTAAATGGTTATAACTACTACAAAGTCGTGGCATACCTAATGTCTCAGATTTTGTTCCTTAAATGTGCATTCTTTCTATTAGGTGTTCTTGTGTGATGCCTTACCTAAAAAGCTCAGTCAAAATTTTCCACAGAAACGTGGTCAATGTGAGAAAACCACTTCTACACCAAATTCTACATAGCATGGCTTAAGAATGTGCATCAAAATAAGCAAATGTCTATAAAATTGCTTCATTAGAATTGAGACTGGATCTGCTATGATTCAGGGAAATCGGCTTGTAAATTCCTGCTGTGGCTCCTGTTTGACATCAGTAGAAAGTAAGATAAGTGCTCAGCATCAATTCACTAAATTCCTTTAAGAAAATTATATCTCCCCAATGCAATGCAGAACAGAGTGAGAAAAGACAGTGAGAAGAGAAGCTCTTTTGTCATCAACTCTGTGTTTCTCAGCTGATATTTAGGTTTACTTGGAATATGCCCAAGTGTCTCAGTCCACTTCATTTGACCAGAGACTGGCAGTGTGCACTAAAGGCTACAAATTCCCAAATACTACTGTAGTTGACCTTTTGAATTTCATGTCATTAATTCCTGGTGTTCATCTTTCGTCTTCAAAAACTTGATGATTTAATCCTCACATCAAATTTTTCATGAGAATGAAAAGCCTATCAGTTCCTGAGAGTTTCCTCATCTCAAGGAAGACCTAGTCTTAGCCCAGAGGACTCTTACCCCAGTGGACTCATAACACAGGCTTGATCTGAAAACTCTTTGGAATGAACTTTCATTTAATATTATTGCTTTTCCAACCATGATCTTTTCAAATGATTTACTAGAGGAGAAAATATTGAAATTGAGGGACATGGATAATTTGAAGAGACTCTGTATGTCGGTTACTGGATTCTTTCCAGTCTCCCTTGATTAAATGTTTTACAGGAAAACCATACCAAAATAAATCCAAACACTTTCTAGCAAACTTTAATTTCACATTTGTAAACAATCAAGTCTATTTACATGTCAACTCCCACTGTCATAGTAGATGTTATAAGAGAAAAATTTACCCCTGTTTTTTAGCATGAAAAGGTTGGTAGTGGAACACTGAGCAGAGAAATTTGGGGGGCATTCGGTGGTTCTGGGGCAAAAGAAGAGACAGGCACATTTGGGAAATATTCTATGCTCAAGTCAGTATTATATAAGAAAATTTTGTGGATAATTCAAACCTGAACCCCCAGCCTTTATGACCAAAATCAACTAATTTTTTCACTACTCTGCCTGTTCCTAATGAACATTTCCTTAAAAAATTTTTACCAGGACTTATTTGGGCCAAACAATTGGAGAAGTAGAAGTGCTGGATCTACCCTATCATTTCAGGGACAGGGGTCCATCTGAGGCACGTCTATCTGCAGTGCAAATCCAGGCTCCCTAAATTAGGAAAGGTCTAAGCAACTTAGGCAGATGGTGTCTCTAAGTATAATATACAAAGCAAAGAGTTAAAGGATCATGGGATATGTGAAAACAGGCACAATATATGCAAGCAGAAGAAAAAGTCCTCACCAAATTTTCAAATTCTCTGTTCTGTTTGCTGCAAATTCTCTCAGGAATCATTGCACTGAGAATAGCATTCAGAAAGTCACTTCCATTCAAATTTAAATCCTTCACTTTCATTCAAAATCTAACTATCCTGGTTTTGATCTTCCTCAAATAAATGACCAACATGGTTATCAGAACTCTTGTAAAATGATAGCAAAAACCTTACAGATACAATAAACAAAATGGAACAGCTGGTGTCTGGCAACCTACAATTGAAAGGCAGGTAGTTTCAGGGTCTCATAGTAGTGAGCATGTTGTGTCTGTCCCCTGGGGTTGTTTCTGGGCATTAGGTAACATGGCCATTGACGAGCGCTTGCTGTCGCATCCTGCCAACCCTGCAGATACCTCCTGATGTCACAGAGAGGTAGAATGAGAGCATGATGGTGTCATGCTTTCCATGGCAACAAGAGGCTTCTGTCAAAGTTCAAGACAATCATCGGCAAACATTTGAAGGTGGAAGTGAAGACCAAGAGAGTGAGTCCCAGTGGCATGTTGTTTTAATAAAATGTAATCCATTTTGGAATATACTGCCTTTAACAGTATTATAACAACTTTGAAAGGAAACTATTTCTTTACTTGTTGCTAAGCAATTAAGGTATGATCTAAATGATCCAAATGTAAAACACTAGGTACTCATTGAGAACAGATTGAGTGCATCTACATTGAAGGTACTTGCTGGATCTTCTCGTCCTCAGAACTTGTCAGCTGTTTTCAACCAGAACCTTCAAACATCAATTCAGTCCTATTACACAAACTGGTCTATCAAGAGAGATCTTGCAGATAGTAGCACTGAAGTCTGGGAGTCAAGTGGGATTGTGAGGATGATCAAATTCACAAAGTCTCATTGAATCCCTTTTGTAAAACATTTTCAGAAAACTCTTCAAGTGCAGTTGTCTGCTGGGAATGTGCTCGTGGTTTTGAAATATACAGTATGAGTTGAAACTGTTTCTTCTGCTGCAGGAAAGACTTTATGCTTCCTGCTTATTCAACCAAATGCAAATCAACATGTTCTCACTGAAATAGAGTAAGTGTCTTCACGTTGAAGCTGTTTGCTGACCTTGTCCTCTGCATGCATTTGAAGCTCTTTTTAGACTACACATTTAAGCCACTGCTAATGACCAATACAGAACATGGTAGAACAAGAAAACTCTTGCAAATATAAGCACAAGCCAGTGGGATCAACATGGGGCCATTCAGGGAACTGTTATCCCAAGGAATCATTGAAATCCCTTAGTTCAGCAAGCATTCTTCAACTGCAATTGCCCTTTGGAATGCACTGCCAATTAACAATGGGATAATGGCTTTGTCTTGAAACCATTTCTTAAATTGCTTATAAGCAATAAATTTTGTACTAATTGATCCAAATGCAAAACACAAGGTGCTCATTGAGTACAGTGAGTTCCTCTTTATTGAAACTACTTGTTGTATCTGCCCCTACTCAGCACTTGTAAGCTCTTTTCATTCAGCACATTTAAACATCATTTCAGTCCTATTACACAAAATTGTTTAACAAGAGAGCTCTTGTAGATTTGAGCACAAATGTCTGGAAGGCAGGTGGGACTGTAAGGATGATCAAATTCACAAAGTCTCTTTGAAATCCATTTGTGAAACATTTTAAGAAAACTCTTCCCCTGCATTTTTCTGCTGGGAACATTCTCCCAATTTCAATGACTCAGTTTGAATTGAAACGGTTTCAGCTGTTGCTGTAAAGCACTTACATTTCATACTTATTCATCCAAATGCAAACTAACACATTCTCATTGAGAACAGAGTGAGTAAATCCAAGTTCAAACTGTTTGGTGACCCTGCTCTTCTGCAGACCTCTCAGCTCTTTTACTTTACAAATTAACCTCAATTCATGAAAAATACACAAACTGGTAGAACAATACACATATAGTAATAAGAATAGTCTATGTATTTTGACTTGTATCTTAAAATATCAATGGTATATTTACATACATATGATTGTATATGCACGTACATCTATATCCATGTATACACAAATTTTTAAAAATAGGTATTTATATAGCTCATATTAAACCATTCCCTATTTCAAATCACATATATTTTTTCATATATATTTTCACATGTAGATGCTTATGAATATTCATGTTTCACCATATACATATATATTCAATCCTTATCCATATATGGAAATGAATAAATTATTTAATACTAATCCTAATATTGTGTGGATAACAAACTAATTTAACATAAAAGTACATGTGAAAATGTGAATATTGATGTGTACTTTGATTGATACATTCAGTTAAAAGTACTTGTGTACTTATTATACATTCATGTGTATGTTTTAAGAGTCTATCCCTAAATTTAAAAAGTGCATTTACAAAATTCACACTAGGCCCTTCTCTATTTCAAAATTTTATTTATATGTTTTCATATATATTTTCACTGTACATTCTTATTAATATTCATATGTAAAGATAGACATGTCTGTTCCTTAAACAACTCAATATTTATAACTATAACCTTACCTCTATACGTCCATCTAATTTGATTTAAAATTTGTATAGTTATATATTAGTTACTTTGATTTAAATATTCAATTATTAAATTGTATATTTGCATATATATTATTATAGAGTAATTTATATGATATATCCATGCATCTAAAATTTTGAAAAAGTATGTTTGTGGGAAGTCATCCTTACCTAGCAGAATCAGACGCTTTGGTATTTCCCCTAATCTGGGGGTGTCTGGAATTCCATCCAGTGCTTGACAAAGATCCTCTGGAGGATGATTGCAAAGACTCATCCTAAAAGGAATTGCTGGATGTTTTGCTCTGAGGCTTGGTGTTTTTTTCTGTTGTGTTTTTCTGATAATATATTACTCATTTCAGTCTGAACAGATTGCTTAAGGGGACAAGGGAATACAACAAAAGTTCCAAAAAATAACACCTACAATCTGAAAAACAATGAGTCTTTACCACTAACAAAGTTAAAAATAATTTTGCAACCATGCAATGAGTCCCTGAAAACCTCTGGAGAAAATAGTTGTAGATCTGCCCTTGTCTCCAACAGGCTGGTTAAATTCTAACAATGGTTTTGTTTATGTGTGGTAGTAAGGTAACAAAATAAAGTTTCACAATATTCCTTCCTTCCTATAAAGAATAAGGTCACCCCTATAATAAATGTTGGTACACAATAACCATTGGGACCACTGCCCTCCTTTAGCCCTTAACTCAGCAATTTAGATATTAACCAGATGGACCTAGTAGAGATGGTCACATGAGATTACTTGTCTATCGCTTTTACCGGGAGAATAATAAGAATAGTCTTAGGTCACACAGAGTTTAGATATTAAGGAAATAAGCATTGTATTAGCTCATTGACATAGTTAGATGTTCTTAAAACAATTGTGATTAGGTAAAGATAATCTGTAAGGTTGCTGTTTTCTGCCTATGCTTTGGAAACTTCTTTAATATTAATCACAAGACTGCCATTATAGCCTGAAGAAAAATGTATATAAACCCAGCCTTCCCCAGA